>JAPYYV010001058.1:0-29780 GCA_030522625.1 Copidosoma aretas
GGGGGGGGGGGGGGTGGGGGGGGGGGGGTGGGGCCTGTGTAATGACGTGCAAAGCACTCTCTTGCAAATGGCTTTGTACACTCCGGTGCTCCTTGAAGCATCAACGAAGACCAGGACACGAATAATGTATAGTGATGCTATACAGGCCAGCCCACTGGCCCAGTGCTCTGGAAACACCTGTATAGGCTATCGCTCGGGCTATCGTCGTTGGGAATTCCGGCAGAGTGTTTCGTAATTCGATGATCGAAGGTTGAAAATGCGTGTGTACACCGACTTTGAGATCAACAGTTTTATTAAAAATAATATTGACCTCGTTTAAAAATAATTATCAGTTTTTATAATGTATAATACTTGGACGCGAATCCTAAACGAAAACTCCACAGGTCTACCAGAGAAATGAAACATTGAAGAGGCAGTTCTGTCGGATCGTTTCGAATTAAAAAAACACTTTGTTTCCCCTCGATGGAACATAGAGGTACGCAGCCGAGGATAGTGGTGCGCATACGTGTAATAGAAGCAACTGTTGTTGTACGCGTGCCTCTCTCGGGGCCAACGAGTGGATGGTAACGCACGGGGTACGTATAAACTGGCCGGATTTTTTTTTTTTTTTTTTGTAATACATATGCGTGGACGGAATACGTCGAAGGGGGAGGCGGAGGAGGAGGCGGCAAGGAGATGGGCACTGGGACGCGCAGGCCACGCTCTGCTTGCCGCCGACTACCGGACTACACCTCTCTCTTTCCCTCCTTCTTCTCATTATTACCATCCTTTTCGACTCGACTCCTTTCGACGTGGTGATTTTCTCGACTGGTTATGAGCTTCCGATGTGTACAACATTTTTTTTTTTCACGGATCCGTACGGGTCGGATGGTAGAGGGACAGATTTTTGTAATTCAGGTACACTAATATAATAATTTAATTTACAATTTTTTTTTTTGTAAAAGCCCATTATCACATCTCTAACGAAATACAGGTATTATTTATTGCTACTTGCAATACAAAAAAAAATTCTTTGAATTTACAAACTTTCATGAAAAATGGAAAAAAAAATTTCAATTTAATGTAAGCTAAATATAGATTTAATTTGTTTCAAAAACAACAATGTCAAAAAAAGAAGCTTTAAAAATAATTTTTTTTTCAAAATCAACGAAGTTTGCAAATGCACTTACGTCACGGTGGACGTAATTCGCGACGTTTCATGATCATTATTTTTATTCTCCTGAATTACAAAACCGAGAATCGTGTGAGAACATATAACGCGGTCGTAAAACCGCAGCCTTGAAAACCTTTGGGAAAAAAAAAAAAAAAAAAAAATACCGCGTGTAACTGTATCTCTCCCAGAGTTAACCGATGTATGTAAGTAATCTCGAGAGTAATCTTCGATCGGTCCCATATTGTTATTACTACTTTGTTAATAAACACGCGAGATAACATTCGAGTCCCTCTCTCTCTCTCTCTCTCTTTCTTTCACAGACCCTCCACACTACCGAAAGAAAATGCAAGAAAAAAAAAAAAAATGCAAACTGATCGAGTATCTCATACCTATGCTACTTACTGAGGAGTTGGCTTGCTTGCCAACTCTCTCGTTCTCTGCTGCTGCTGCGGCTGCTGCTGCTGCTGCTGCTGCTATACGAACCCATGCACAGCCTGCAGCCGGATTTCAATAAACGATTGCTCAATCGCGCACCACCGCGTGCATTGCGCATAATCGACTACGGAAAGAAAAAAGGAGGAGACAATATTCCCAGTAACAGTTGAGAATAAGTCGAATACAGTACTTGCACCACAAAAAAGTATGCCACCACTGCCGATTGACCGACAGACGCGCATTTGGCGAGAATGGATGTAATAATAATAATAATGACAAAAAAATAGTCGCAACCGCGCACCTGTTGGTGTTTTACCTCAGCTGTAATATGTACAGTAGCCCTGATTTTTGGCGGTCAAAGAGGAACGGAGGAAGGGGTTTTACTTTCGATTGCGCGATAATTTGGTCGCTTGGTCGATTGGCAAAGAGAAAAAGGCGAATAATGAGGGTCGCGGGCGTTATACGATTGCTCTTTCGCGGAATTGAAATGGAGACGGAGGAAATGAAGAGAGTAAGTATAAGTACAGGTAGGTGTATTTTTTTTGGCATGAAGGTCGGCCATGGCAATTTTACTCGGGCAGAAATTACGAAGATCCGGTATACGCTGGAAGTCGGTTGGCGTTAACCAAAAATTGAAGGAAGACCGTTGCGACCAGTACAGTGATACAATACAAGCGCGTTCAATTTCTGTGATGATTCGGATCTTGAGTCGAATTTTATTAGCAGGGGAATAAAATATTAATTTTGCCCTTTCACACTCACAAGTGTTATCGAGTGTTATGTAGATCTGATCTTGAACCTATCATTACTCTAAAGTTGAAAGTTTAACACATTACCGACTGCGCTATGCCAGCCGACACTGACATACCTTAAAAGTTTTTCCGTTCCATCCGCATGAGAACAAAGAAATTCGATAGAGTACTCGAGACAACGCTCTTTAAAACAACCACCTACCCATCACTCAACGCTAATCATCCCCATTAATCCTAACGACATCACCGAAAGCAGCATCCAAGAGAGAGAGAGAGAGAGAGAGAGAGAGATCGTTTTCCTAATAACAGCTGAGAGCGCACTTAACCTCTAAACACCGATAGACCCTCTAATCCACATCTCCCAGCCCGATGCAAGCCGGTCGGTCCCCTGCTGCTCGGCTCGATACGTCCCGTATACAGCTTTCAATAATTACACCTCGAAAAAACGACTCTGCTCCTTCAAAGCACCACTTTAACGGAGCGTGGCATTAAAAAACACAACAGCCCGCGCACGCGCGCCTAATCCCCATATGTGTATATCCCGCACACGTATAATACACCACCTCGGAAGCTGATGCACCGTTACATTAGGCCCAGCACAGGCGCGTCGTCGTCGTTTGCAAAACGCTCGAAACGGCGAATGCACTTTCTCTTCTGACCCCGCGGTAGTATACAGAGTGCAGGAGATAAAACTCTCCTTTGTCGTCGTCGTCGTCGTCTAAGACGACGACCCCTCTTTTCCCCGAATCTCCTTAATATGCTCGCTGCTATACTATATACAACTACTTTATACTATTAAAACCTCGATTAAAACCCACGTGGGGCCCCCGCTATATACATTTATATCCTCCTCCTCTCGCGCGCGATATTTTCCGTCGTGCGCGCGGCGACCGTGAAAGCGACCAAGTGGTTCCTCGTGACTTCTCCCTCCCCTTCCTCCCTTTTTTTCCTCTTCTTCCTTTACACCACTACTCCTCGTTTCGCCTCCTCGTCCTTCCTCCCTATACTCCTTTTGACTTTCACTCCGAGGGGGAACTTTGGGGGTGCCCCGATATAGTTATACCAACTGTACAGGACGCCGGAGTTTTTAAAAAAGTGTAGAAGAGTGGAAGCTGCAGGGACGACACGGACCCCCCCCCCCCCTCCCCGAAAAGACAATGGGGCTGGTCGAGGAGTATATGGGGGGAAATTGCCTGTTCACGCGCCCTCGTGGAGCTTGTCGAAAGTTTATTCACCGTCGCGCGGACATAAGAGGAGACCTTTTGTACTCCACGCTCGACTGTATTGTAATGAAAACGAAAAAAGTAATAATATCGTTGCTCTTTGCGAAAAAAGGTATGATTTAGGTTCAATGATTTTCTTAATCTTGTATATTTACGTATTGACAAATACGATACAAAAGGACAAAGTTCATATTAAAGCTCAACACGTGCACAGCAATTCATTCGGTAAGTCCATTCCATAGCATCTACGTCATACGGATGGACAAGATAATTCATTGCAATATTTTTTTTCTGAGGAGCTTGTATCGCATTTTTTTTCGTGGCGAACTAGAATCGTACCTCTATTCGTAAACAGCGAAATCTAATTTTTTTTTTTTTTCGCAGGGGCTGACGATATATGGGTACGTAAAAAGCGATGAAGCCGACACGTTTCATCATTATAATTCAGGTTGAACGATCGTAAACCAAATACGCATGTATATGTACAAAACCGCGCGCGTCTGCAAAAAGCCTCTCCAAGCAGCCTGGAAAATAAGCCGCGAACAACCCAGTTCGGGTTTAAAGGGGTGTAAATTCGTTTCTTAATAACCGCGCGCGTGGCGAGCCGAGCTAAGCGCGCGCGCATTCATCAAAACGAACCCGTTTAGAAGCCAAACGCGGGTTTTCGCTCTCAAAGGAGGAAAAAAAGGGGGGGGGGGGTATACCCTGGCTTTAAAATGGGTTTCCGCGAGCAGGAAAGAGGGAGGGAGAGGGACGATTTGCATGAATCGGGGAAAGAGAGCGAGGAGAGCCCGCGGTAATTGCGCTTCATTACGCTCGCGCTGCCGCCCGAGCGGAGATTTATATTGAGCGCAAATTCACTCGCGAAATTGCCGCCGCGCGCCAACTCGGCCTACTCCCCCCTCCTCCTCACCGCGGGTACCTATATGTGTATAATAGACTGTTTTGGCTTTTTTCCTCCTCTTTTCCGTTTTTCCCTTCGGAAGTTCGTTAAGAGGGGGATCGGTGGGATTATTTCCAGGGCAAATTATGCTAATTCCCTCCTTTCGCCCTCCGAGTGCTCTCTCGATGATGATTTATTTGTCTATTGGACGGGACTCGTAAATCTCGACGCCCATTGATTTCCGCTTAACGTCACTCGTATATTTTCCTTCTTCTTTTCTCTCTCTTCTTAACGTCGAAACTTGATGAACGAGGGAAAGCAGATTGCGCCCCGGCAATTTAATTACTCGTATTATATGATGAACAACACCATCACCACTGATTTTTATGTTTTGGAGGGCGTTATCATCAAGGTTGAGTTCTTTGAAAACATATTTGTTTTTTCTCATATCGGTTTATAATAAATGTTACAGGAATTTTTTACAAACGCAAACATTTTTCGTCAGTACAATTAATAGATGTGTATAGATGTTATAAGTGTGAAATAGAATACGATTTCATAATTCATGGGCAACTGCACTAAATTAGCGTATAATTTATTAGCGAATCATTTCCCAATTTCAAACCGATCACAGACACCACTTACTCCACTACTTCGTGCTCTCTCGTCCAAATGTCGAGAAGCACCGGCCTGCAATAGCTCAGTAAACACGGAACGAAGGCCAAACAGAGCTCAATGGGCCACTGGTATATATAACACCACATACTCCTGATACCGAAGTAGAGTCTCTCTCTCTCGCATTGTAAACTCCAGCCATTGTTCAGCTCCTCTCTTGCCCCCTTTCGATGACCCACTGATTTCGCCTCGGATTTCGCGGCCGATGATCGTTGCTTCTTCTTTAGTTTTTTTTGTCTTTTATCGAGGATCCTCCTTTCAATTGTGACCTAATGGTCTTGTTTGTTGAGCCCTTGTGTACGAGAGAGATTTGGAGAGCACGGATCTTCTTTTTTTTTGTCTTTTTAAAGTGGCTCAGTTTATCTGGATTATGAGTAAAATGCACCGAGGAACAAGAGGTCACTTTCTACGGAAAAGAGATAAGGAGGCTATGGTTGTTGGCGCAGCTATTCAGAATTCGGGTACACTCTAGTACCGATTACTTGTTTGTTCGACGAAAATGGGGATTACAAGTGTGTATCAAAAACGCTTTCAAATTTATCCTCTTATTGTTAGTAGTATATGTTAATTCCGAGGTTAATTCCTTAAATCAAATTCTTGGTAAAATTTAACTTTAGTCCAGAGTTTTGAACTCTACTCTTTCGTGTTCGTAAAAAATAGACATAATATATGTACATGATGCACTGCAACAGTGTTGCTTGTATTATACTTTGATTTTTTTGAATAAAGTAGGAGGAGTTTTGATTTTTCACTCTTTTAAAATTTACTGCAGATGGATCGATACCATACGATTTCGGTGCCTCCTTGACCAAGAGGAATATCAAGACATTTGTAACTGAGAAGTACACTTACAAATATCTCTGTAGAGATAATTCCGAGGATAATTCATCAATCGTTCAACGAAGACCCAAACACGGGCTCTACCAGTGCATTGCTATTAATACACATCTTATACTATGTGTGATCAAAGTTTAACGCAAGCTCGAACCACGTATCATGTACCGAATACTTATAGTACGTCCTCATTTTTTAAACTACTTTCATAAACTTCGACTTATTTCAATATTTCACAATTAAACATTCACCAAGTGCAGCCCGAGGGATCAAGGTGACGGTGATAGCCAGCCAAGTGGAGCAGAGACCAATATAAAATAGCCAAGAAACACGCCGAGAAGAGGAAATGCAGGAAACATCGGCAGCCGGGAAAACAGGCATTCCACGTCGCAGGTAACAGGATAGCGTGGAATCGAATTAGAGGCGCCTTTGCCCTCGCCTTTTCCGCCTCCTCCTCCTCCTCCTCCACACTTCTCCACCTTTTCCTACGTTTCTGTACACGCACACGCGCTCCGAGCGGACATCAAACCTCAAACTTTCAAGGGGCCTTTCGATCCCATGGTTCATATATTATGTATTATTTATCCGGGCGTTGCTCGCGCGCGAGTCAATTTGTAGCCGAGTTTGTAGCACCTTTGGAAAAAAAAACTCTTGGCGATTCGTATCGATGCATAAAGATACAAGCTTTAGCTAAGCTTGCGAATAGGCATTTGCATCCCAAGTGGCTAAGTGGAAAGTCAACGAACCGATTTGTAAATGCGCACCTGCGAGTACCATTGCAATATTGTACCCGATAATCTCCAGATGCATTATAATATACAAACAATATCTTAATAGCTCGTCGATCCGTTCGTGCGATACACACTGTGGCATAAAAAGTCTAACGGAAAAAAAAGGTTTAAGCGAGTACATCGACAATCCCAAAACCGGCCGCCGACCGGCATGCTAAATAAGTTTCCACAAACATCGTCTCACGCATGGAAACAGCACGCGATCGAGAAAAAAAAAGCCCAAGAGGAGTCGAGTGAGTTAAATCACGTAACGTTTCTTCATCTTTCACAAGAGACACGTTACACACGCACAAACACAGGAACTCCTGCCAAGTATACAAGATGGTATAAACGAGAGAGAGAGAGAGAGAGGCAGAGAAAGAGAGATAAAAAGGAAGAAGAAGAAGAAACGAAAGGAAGGTGGATGAACGGCCACGTGCGCGAAGGTTCATCGTCTCGAAATAAAGCAGGCAGGCAGGCAGGCAGGCAGTCAGTTGTTGTGTAGTGTGTTGTATGTTCCGAAACATGTAGGTATATATAATAGGTGTATCACACACACACACACACACGCGCGCCAGAGTATATTATACCTATATAAGTATACATTGCAGAGATACAGAACAGGTAGAAAGGTAGGTACACCAACTTGCTTTGGCCTCTCTCTCTCTCTTTCTCTCTCCTACGCCTCGGCCCTGACATTTTACGGCCGATTTTCGCTCTGCACCGCCACCCGGCGTATCAGGGCCTGTATTATGCATTTACACAGGGTTGTGTACAGGTATATAATATATAAGCAGCAGCGGCTAAGTGCGCTCTATATATAGTCTCTTGTCTGGCCTCTTGATAATCCGGTGCCCCGCGTACATATTACGCGTGTGCACACTGTACATCCTGTACGCGAAACACACGTGAGTGCGCGCAAATTTATTTCGCCCCTCTTCCGCCGCCTCGTTTACCGGGATCTTTCGCTTTTTTTTTTCGGGACGGAAATCATCATCCGACAAAACGACCCGTTCGTGTACATGATATCGGTATAGGTACTCCAACAGCTCTATCATACAGAAACTTATTGCAAAGCGCGCTTTAATAGTCATATGAAATTCAAAGCCAGTTCAGCCTTTCGACGATATTTTTCCTTCCCATCGCCCGAAAAAGTCGCGCCGGAGCACCCGCGCTCGAAAATAAAAATTGCAAGCCCAAGTTTACGATCCCGGCTCTCTTTTTTATACCGCTGCAGGTTTTTACGCGCTCGTCCGTTCCGAGCTAAAAGGTTCTATAATTCTTTCCCGTGTATACAGGAGTACGGGGAGCGTATCGCGTTTATAAGCGCAATAACGCTCTATCCATCCTCCATGTATATATTATATACTGCACTATATGCACGTACTATTACACGGGCAACATTAAGAAAATTCGCCTCCGCGTTTTCGGCGTGGCGACCGCCCTACTCACACCCTCATATACTCCCGGGCATCGTTGATAAGTATTATACCTTAGCGCGCGCGCCTTGGCGAGGAAAAACTTTTTTTTCCGAATCCTCTCTCTCTCTCTCTCTCTCTCTAAATGCATATGGTACATTAAGCCGCCAATTAACCTACTTTTGACTGCATGCGCTCGGAGGAGGGAGAGAGTGTTTCGGAAAAACGCGTGTATATCTCGCGGGCGTGAGTTTGGCGGAAAAAAAAGCGCGGAAAATACACTACAGACCAGCAGCTGCCATTGACTGAGAGATAAGGAGGCGAACGCGTGCGCGCCCTCTTCGTTGTGCCTGTAGGGGCCATTAGTACTCCTACACACGAGTTTGTAGGTGTGTGTATATATATATATATATGCACCAGAGCCCGCATGGAAACGGATAGGCGGTACCCGAGAAATTTTCTCCTTTTTTTTCGCTTTGCATGATTATGTGCAATGTATATATGTACAGGTGGGAATAGTACGCCTCGTAGTACGCGTGTGGTGCGCGAGCGCGAATTTTTTACGGGTCAAGTGGGCAGGTTGTGGTTTTGAGGCGTTACCGTATCCCATTACTTTTTCTCCATCTCCCTTTCTCCCTCTCGATTTAATTTTTGTTCGCTTTGAAAGTTCACGAAAATTCGACTGAGTCTATTTTGGACTATAATGGCTGCTACTAAAATCGAAATGGTAACTTGATGATAAAGAGTCCTGCCCAAATATGGACTTATATCAACGTATGATGGAATGGAAAAGAGTATTAGACATGTATATTCCTACGTAAGAACTTTTGTCGATGTCTCGTCACATAGAAATGAGCATATTACTCCATATTTCAAGCTTCGAGTGGACAACTTATACATGATAATAAATAGATTTACTACTCCATCCGAGACTCTACCTATGTGGATGTGCTGGTTGCCACTCTCGAATCGTACAAAATTTGACTAATTAATTGAATACCTTTTTATTTTAATGTCGTGAAAAATGTTCATCAAGTAGATACAGTAATCTCTTAAGAAAAGTTTTAAGTTTATTTAAATTCAGCAGAAAATTTATCTTAAAACTGGATCATTTTTTCTTGCTCAAATACTGTTGTGCATTATAAGTTTTATACTTTCATGCAATTAATCGCTATGTATACAAAAGGAAATACATTTATTAAGAACGTGATGGTTAGCAAGTGTAATTTACGAATTTATAAATTTGTTAATGGTTCTAAGATTAAATTTGCATTGCATAAAAACAAAATTGAAATTCTACTTGGATTCATAACTAAATTTAACGTCATAATGCTAAATTTATGATAATCTATTTCATTTTGTAATTTAAATTCGCGGCCTTACTGTCGTATTTCTGATGTGAAAACAACGATGGAAATTATAATGTTTTTTATAAATAACCAGCAGTACAATCTAACCTTGAATATACAAGTAAATAATATCCGTTTAAATAACAAGATTTTTAATTATTTAAGTATAACCTGATGAAAACTAGTGTCAAAAAAGATTTATGTTGAAGATGACAGAATACGTATCGTTTATTAGTCCAAACAAGAGTGGGAAAAAATCGTGGACTGAATATTGAGTATAAAATGGGCAGGCTCCAGAGCATCAGTAATCAGTCCTGGCCTAAGCTTCAGAGCTGTTACTTCATAGTTCTTTTACATCAAACATGAAATCGGTACGTAAATTTTAACCATCATAGTATTTTTTATTAACTGATGATTATTACGAGCGTAAACAAAAAAATTAGTTTGTTGTGAAAATTTAATTTTTTGTCATAAGTTTTCAAAATAATTAAAATCTGTTTAATCAATTCAGTATCTAACTTATATCGATGGTAAAATTTTTTTTTTTAGTTAACTGATTTAAAAATACTAAAAATATTCATTCATATTCAAATTTAATTGCAGCTTATTGCTATCGCTGCTATCTTGGCCGTCGCTATTGCCGCACCCCAGGACAAGCCAATAGACGTAGATGCTCACGTAGGTAATGCTATGCCAGTAGAAGTAAAGCCAAACATTATACATGAACTTCTAAACGAACCTCCTCCAAAAGCTTCACCATTGCCTACGCTGCCTCCGCATACGTACATAACTCGACAATACCTAAGAGTCACCAAGTCGAATCTGTCGTCGCCTGCAGGGACGACTCCTTGAACAACATGTATAATTTCGGTTACGTGCTTTCTGACGGACAGAAACGCGAAGAAACTGGCCGAAGATGCCGTCCTTTTTCTTCAAGATTTTCTCAGCTGAGTAAACCTACTACACTTTGACCTACACCATCAACCGTTTTTTTTGTTGTTTTTTAAAATTGTCAAAGTATATTTAATGTATCCGTCCTAAATTTATTACGCATGCATACGTATGTATTAAATTCGAGTGCATCAAAATCATTGAGAAAGTGATAAGGTTTTCCCCTTAAATTTTCCATTATTCTGAGTACATTATAAATGGTGATATTTTTTATTATTACCTTATTTTTTGACTAGTGTTCACGTTCGAGATTGACCGTCTTATCACTTACTAACCATACAAAAATATGCCAGAAGATAATTTTTTGATTTGATAGGAAATATAATGACGGTCAATCTCGAACCTCGTCTCGAACGCTGTCACGCATATCGAAATTCGAAATTAGACCCCTTCTCTCTCGGATGACAAAAATATCAATAACCTAGTGTGAGGGCGGTTTATACATGAATTTCATTTACGTATTTCGAGCAATGTACAAACAATTTTAATATTCCTAAGGTAATTTTAAGGTTTAATGGACTCAAGCTTTTCTATTTATATCGATTAATTGACGTTAATCGAGTATTGCTGACCGTGAACACACACATTTTGGTGATAGTTTATGAGTCGAAAAATTGAGGGACTGAATTTAATATAGATCGATGTAAAAACGTCGACCAATGTCAGGGTTCGTCATCTTCAAGTACCATTACTTTCAAAGTTGGATTACGCAATTGCAGTTCCAGCATAGCTCTACAATACCAATACACTGAGCTCCGAACGCCCCAACGTTGGAGGAGCACACAATCTAAATATAAAACTCGATCGTCTCTCCGATCTGCATAAGTCATTCGATTGAACGCAGCACAACGCGATCGAGTCCCCCATATACTAGCTCGAGTGGTCAAAAGAGACCCCTCCAACAGCAGCAGCAGCAGCAGCAGCAGCAGTAGTAGCTCCGTAAATCAATTAAAAACAATTGCCCGTCGATCCCGAATCGAGCGAACCCAACTGCCAATGGTATACAATACAGGCGCGCGGCATCGAATTCGTTAACTCGAGCAACGTTTGAGCCGAGAGGGGGAAAAAAAAAGAGAAACTAAAACACGCAGCGAACAAACGAAACCGCGCCCATCTCGCGCGGAAGAAAACGAATCGGCGTGCAGCGCGACACACAAAGGAACTGGGCGACTGTGCGCGATTATGCAACGGCCCCTGCGTGTGCAGTGTTCCTTCGCATGCAAATCGCTTGTCAACCACGCGCGCGGCTGCTGATGAAAAAAACGTTTGAGAGGCTGCACGAAAATAACCCGTAGAACCCGAGTGCGTAGCTTGGCTTTGCTTTACTGATTCGTGGATCGAAAAGAAATTTCCGAATTCGTTTTGTTAAGGATTAACGAGCTCTTGCTGTACGGCCAGCCGCAGGTATCATCAGCTTGAGATGTAATTTTTTCCGCAAACTGTAAAGCATCATTTGGGCCAGAAAATTAATTTTTTTATCTCTACACCGAACGCGGTGTTGGAAAAGATTATATACTTCGTGTGGCACTGGTGCATCGATTTTAGAACGAGAAAAACATTACGAAGACAAAAACACTAAATATTGCAAAAAAAGTATTTAAATTTTTTTTCCGATGCTTTAATTTAAACTCTATTTTCTGAAAATACATCGCACCGTTCATTCACGAATTATTTCATTCTAGTCGAGATTCTAGTGTTGTGACTAGTCACCGGATAAAAAATTTTCAGCAAAAAAAAAGGATCCCAATTTCGAAGAAAATTATATATCCAAGTGTCTGCCCGTACCAAGCATCAAGTCCGCTCCCTCATTCCGGACTTTCACATTATTATTATGCACCTGCAGAGAAAATATTTCAAAAAATATCGTCAGCGCACCCGAATTCTATTCCAAACAAAAGGCGAAGAAACCGCGCCCGCGACACGTGCCCTCGTTAAAAGAGAAAAAAGAAGGGAAGAGCGAGCGTTTTTTTTTCGTCTGCGGTGAGAAGAGAGAAATCGAAGAATAGTATTATAATCTCACAACAAGACACGACAAAAGAACCGACGCGCGGCGTATTCGGCTCTCCGATCGATTGCGCAACTGTTGCGCGAAAAATATAGAAGAGAAGAGCGAGCGGCTCCATGCATCAATACAATAGCGCCGCGAGCGATCGGTCGCACCCTCGAGATCGTGACGACGAGCTCTACCGAACTTCACGCTCAATCTTCTCTTTTCGTATTGACGTAACGGGGATGATGATGATGTTGCGGTCTCTCCTAGAACTTGCCTATAGAACGGCTATATAGAATCGCACGAGCCTATATACAAAGAAAAATCACGAGTACAGGCGATAAACGAACAAATTAAAACGTTGTTCATGTGCTGTGCGCTTTTCACTGACGCCTGCATTAAAAAGTAATAGTATCCGAGCACGATACGTATATATACATATGTATCCCTAATAAATTTAGTGCCTTGGAAGTATAAATAATTTGTAAATTTCTTATTTCCATTAATACGATCCCAGTTCGAGTCATGAATTATATTACGTGTACATACACATGAGTTTGGGTGGATGCAATTACAAAGTTAATGATGAAATTTTGCAGAGAGGCGAATCCATAGTGACTTTCTCTTCGGATGGAAACCTCACTGAGTGATTCGTGCATCTGAATCTGCGATGTGCTTTAAAAAAACATACATGCGCAGCTGGAGAAAGTGCTTATTTCTATTTTACAGCTCCTAAAATCTGGAGCTTGCACACGCATACGTATAATATACGTGTACATTCAACGCAAATGGCGTAAAAATGAGAGGCACGTCTTCTTTTACCAAATGAAATTACATGCGTGGAAATTAAATGGATAGCGGTGTTTTGAGGTATAAAAAGAATTGTAAAGTTCGAAAAACAAATTTGACATGTAATAATCGTAGTAATATTTGAGAGATGAAAAAAAGCGCGTTACTACGTTGAAAAAAGTATATAATATGACAAAAACAGAAGTGTGGTAAGAAGCATTTTATCGAACGAACGTAAGGAGGAGGAGAACTCCCCCACCAATTGGGCAATCCGGTTTTTTCCCCTTCATTGTATAAAAGAACTTTTATACGCGCATCTTCTTTTATACGAGATTCCAATGCGAGAGAGTTAATACTATTGCGTAAAAAAGGAATTTCGAAACAATGTGCTGAATACGCGAGGATTTGTATTGGTGACGAAACGTATAGGCATTGGGATGACAAAGAGCGCAGTGCGAAAGATTAATATCTTTCTCTCCGAATACACGCATTGCACAAAATTATAATTTCAACATATACACACGCGCGCGAGTATCAGAAGAACGGATTATTCTACTTTGATACAGAGATTTGAGGATGTAGAAAGAAAATTTGATATCAATTAATTATCCCGATCAAAGGCTGCATTACGTCGCTCATTAAATTTAATTGCTCTTCTTCATACTGTGGGGAGAATAAAAGAAAAAAGAAAAAAAGAACTACCATTTTACTCGGTTTTACTGTTATATATTATGCACACGCACTTGAAAGCATCGTTATAATTTTAGCCGCGGATCAATTAACACTTTGTCACGTGAAGCAATTATAATACGATTTACCGCTCCGCAGCAGCAGCGACCCACGTTTCGCTATCATTTAATAAATTTTTTGTCCTGTTTTTTTCAAGGTTTTTTTCAATTAAACTCCCTCTGAAGCGTTTATACGTTTAATTGTTATCGATCGAAATACTTTGCGCATCAAACGCACATGACTGCTCGATCCAACGCTTCCAATCCTCTTGTACAAAACAAAACGCCATCCAATAATACGCGCCTACATATACACATACACACACACACACCTCTTTTCAGAAGAATCGGCCAATCCTTCGACTCGTTGAGCATCGACGACGCGATTACATAACTCCGCGTATAGCGATCCGCCCACTTCGCGGCGCATTAGAATCGTTCAAACGTTGGAGAATCGATCGCGAAGCGAAAAAATTCGTTATGTATCGGCTTTTTTGCACGCTGTCACGCGCAATAATCGACCTGGTGGTTTTTACGATGCTCGTGAGCCAGTGGAATCAGCTGCCGCGAGTTCTCGCACTTGCTACGTGATGCGAGACGAATGTTTTTCCGTGTGACCTTATGATATACTTAAAGGCAGGGGGTATATATATCGTAAATGAGTTGAGGTGATTGCTTGGGTATAATAAGAACCGCAGGTTTGTGAGAGCACGCGAAGGCCACGCCTTCTTAATAGGCGTTTGGGTCGTTCTTTCTCGCTTTGGCACTTGCGGCTTTGCGAGCGCCACCGCTTTGGGTGCGGATTTTTGAGCACTGCCGATGCTATTGTGTGTAGAATTATAGTGTTGAAGATATAAGTCGGAGATTTTGTTTGGAACAGATGTTTAGGTCAGGTAAACGAAAGTCTCGAAGGATCGTTGAAGAAATTTTTTTCGTTTCATGTAACGATGATTTTAGTATTTCAAAACTCCAATAATCATCCAGAGTTTTATAAAAAAAAACAAAGGTATGTCTATCACTATACTTAGTGATATTTTAAAATTAATCGAAGCTCACCATTATAGGGATGTATCGAGAAAAATAAGTCAATCGACTCCTGTACTATCGTTTGATACAGAATCGAGTTTAAAAAAAAAAACAACAACAAAAACAACCAAAGAATGAGATTCTCTGTCATAGAGGAGGCGCACACGCGTGATTTCGCGGTTATGCAAATAGGGAAATCGCATTCTTCGCTCGGCTCGCGGATGAAATTCGCGCCCATTCACGTGAGCTCGCGCACAATGGACTATGGATGTGTAAGCATGTACGTGAGCACCGTTGTGTGTTAAACGGGAAAACGCGAAAATAAAACCCGAGCTGCTTCGATCGCGAAACAGGAAATCGGTAGCCAAACATTCGCGATGAATAAAAATCATTCGACTAATTTATGGTGAATAATACGAGATAATATAATATCGGAATAATATAATATCGCGTGTTCGAGCACGTGTGTGCCTGATCAAACAAAATTATATTGCGTCGCAAGAGTTTTATCGGTGTCCTAATTATAGCACGGCAAACAGTGTTTCGAACATAAAACGCGGAAATATATCGTTCGTCGTCATCATTCTACTGGCGCTGACTGTAATATTTATTTAGATGAATTCATCGCAGGTAGATGATGGGCGCTTCTTCTCCTCCGAGCTAGCACTATAACACAGCCGCTATACTTACTACTCTGATACGCAGTTAGTCGACACACTTTATGAGCTGGAGAACAGATCCATATTTGGACAGCTAGCTGCTCTCCATTGTACTTATCTCGTGAATAATATTGCGGTCGTTGTTTACAGTGAGAGAATACATGTATCGTGTACAGAGTGTACATATGCATCGTAGAATATATGGAATGTAAGTATGTATCGTATTACCTCCAAGACGCACGTTTCACAGATTCATTGGTCGAAAAGTAAAAATTAATCAAACTGTCGTCTGTGGATGATGGTCGCGATGGTCGAGCTAATTATTATAACCTTTGTGTGCGACTATAGTGTGGCTCAGTTAGTGGCAAGTGAGGCTCGTATCCTGACTAAGCGTACGAAAGGACCAAAGGACTCTAAATTAATTAATGAAGAGTTTTCTATTAGGATACATATTTCTGTTTTAAAAGCCTTGAAAAACAAATGTTTTCAGCTTTCTCGTTTCATAACTAGAAAACTCGACAACGTTTTTTTACATAACTTGAAAAAGGTTCGTTACGTATGTATACATAATAATATATTGTGTGATCAAAAAAATAAATCTAAACTTGAATGACGTAGATCACAAAAAACACGAGTAACTTTTCGAACCAAACATCTCATTACAGAAGCAGAGAGAGAGAGAGAAAAAGGCTTTCTTTCAAGCAGCCGTAACTACCGGGCTTAACTGTGCGTGGCCTTAATCTCTCTTTCGATAGAAAATGAAAAGAAAAATGGTCTCCCCGGACGATCGTCCTTGGGCTCGTTTCCAAACCTGAAGATAATTAGCTCGAGTTATCAGCGCACAATAACCGTCACTCGACACGTTCATTAAATATGATTGCAGCCCAAGTAGCAGGAGGAGGACCTGCTATTACAAAGACGAGTAGTCGGATTCACCCTTCAATCGATTAATCTCTTGGGAAATCGACCTCGAAGAATTTTTAATCACAAAAAGATTTTTAAAAAACTCCAACCTAGAATCAATGCTGCCACGTCCTCGGCCACGTCTGCTGCTGTGAGACGGAGAGGCAAGGTCGAAAAAATTAGACCAAACGGGAGACGACGCGCAGGAAAAGGAGCTGAGCTTTTTTTCCGAACAAAGAACAGGCGCACGGAGCGCGAGAGCAAACAATAAGTTGACATTGAAGGAGGAGTTTCGTTGCGGCTCGAAAAGGTGGAATACCGGAAAATTCGATACTCCGCCGAGGCGATGGAAAAAAAAAAGAAGGCGAGCGTAGGAAGAATGAGAAGACAAAAAAAAACATACGTCGTAAAGACGAAAGTGAGCCGGATCTCGTGTGTATACAGTGCACTGCACAAACGAGGTAAGGTGGTATGTACAATTTTATTCCGACTCCGTTGTTGGATAATACGTTGATTTATGAAATACCAGTGCCTAAAATCTTTTTAAAATTCTTCTTGTGACGCGAATGAATGTTTGTATACTATTTTTTATGTTGCAAATCACACTTTTTTCCATACACCCGGCGAAACTACTATTTTTTTAACACACAATTTATTTCTAATTGCTTAATTTGTGTACAAACAACTTCTCCATACATTAGCCGTTCACATTTTCAAATCATTGTTTACAGTTCTCACGAATTTTTCCGCGTGCTTACAACCAACTCCATTTTTGCTTACAAACGTCTCCACAATCCTGCCGAACGGAAAAGCCACCCATTCTAGTCCAGCTCCGCCTTGAAAATTCTCTCCCCGAAAATAATCGCGCGCCACCCCTAATCTCCCCCCGTCCCCCAAGACACGTCCAATAATCCTCCCCTCCCCTTTTCTGGCCTGTCCCTTTAAACCGACCGCCGCCAAGAGAGCCTGTACCTCTCTTTGATTTTCTATTTCTTTTTCTTTTTCCCACACCCTCATCTCAGACGACTCAGACACACGATGCGTTTTCGAAACACGGCACCGTCGGCGCTGCGCCGTCTGTTGCTGCAGCGTTACTGTATGTACGGCTACACGGCCCGATTCATCGACCTTTTCCTTTCCATTCCCGTTTCGCTCGCTCGTTCATTCGCTCAGCTTCTCACGTATACATTTCTATACCTATATAATTATACACAGCCTTTTTCTCCTTCTCCTCCATCGCTAGGGAAGAAAGGAAGATTCTCTCCTCTCATAGTCGCCTCTCGCTTCGCTTGGCTTTGACTCTAGATCTGCGGTTGGCTGTAAGGAGTTACCAACTTCTCACGTAAATCTTGTTTCTCCTTCGCAATATCAGTGTACTATTGATGATAAAAATTGATGATACATGTGGAGTATCGAATGAACTGTTTCTCTTGCTGCGAGGAACGAGGCGAGGAATGCGCGTTGGGCAAAAACTTTTCAAAGGCCAAGAAACGAGCGAAACCTGTATAACTTACTCTGTAGTGTATTTGCATGTATGTAATAGTACCGAGGGGGAACTGGTTTGCGTTCAAGTTTGGTATGTACATATCATATGTATTTGTAACACAGTTGCTTTTCGAGTCGTTGAATTTTGTAACCATCATCATCATCATCGGTCACGACACGTATATGTGTAGAAGCAGAATGCGAGTAAATACCTCGGTAAATACCAGCCGCTTAACACGTGCTGTTATGACACGAGTGTCAGGATGGCAGAATAACAATTCGAACATTGAACTATTTTGAAATGTACTGTTTTATATTTTGAGTAGAGTAAAAAATGAAAATTTATGCGCGAATTTCAAAACAACATGACAGTTTAACCAAAATGCCTGAGTATCGTATCAATCGTAACAGAATGGAAATAATCAACTATAACTCATTTCCATGAATCATGTCACCAGAAATACCCACCCAAACATGTGTTCGCCTCTCGAGCGTGCAGCACGCATTCATCTGGTGGCTCCGAAATACATATTACACGCCCAGAGTAGCGTATGTACGCCAAAACAAGCAAGCCGTAGCACTCGTAGCAGCAGCAGCAGCAGCAGCAGCAATGCCAGCGTATATTTATTCCGAGTGTTCTTTTGTTGTACTCTTGCTCACTTGTATTAAAATTTACCCAGAGCCGAGCGACAAATAAAATTACAAAAACAATGGTAGAGAGGAAGAAAAAAAAAACAGACTCCATTCACCCTTACGGCTGCTGCTGCTGCTGCTGCTGCTGCTCACAAAGGCACACTTTAAAATGCTCCAAAACAAAAGAAAAACAAAAAACACGCAGCGCACAAATAGGAAATACCTTCGTCTTCGCATCAACGGAGAGTTCAGCGACCCCGGCGAGGGAGCTCCGAAAAGAAGAAATAAGTGACTTTTCCCCAAAAGTCACCTGTTCGCCCGACTGTAGTAATATAACTTACACCTATCAATTCTGGGGGCTGCACCGCCGACCAGCCAGCCATATCCTTTCAAGGCTCGCTCGGCTCAGCGCAGCGCAGAGGAGGAGGCGGCAAAAAGGCACGACGATGCAGAAGGGAAAGAAGAAAGAACGAAAGAAAAAGGTCCATCGCGAAAACCCGCGGCGCGGCGGCGTCTCAAGGCCACGGCAGACCGCAGCAGAAGCAACAGCCAGCACATTTTTTAACAAAAACACTGCGCGCACACACACTGTATGGGTAATAGGAGCAAAGCGGACTCCGAATACTCCGATGCATACAGTATTGCTCATACGGTTGCATTTGAGAGCACTGAAGCGTATAGTCGAAAGACACACTACGGTTACAGGTGCGTACGTCCGTGTTCGCAACAAATACAAATACAGAGGCGCACAGAGGAAGAGAGAGAAGAAAGAATTGGCCCTCTCACCTTGAAGCTCTGGATGCTGCTCGCGGATCCGCAAAAGGAGCCGGCCGACTGCAGCTCTTCCTCTCCGCCCTCGAATGCCTGCCGATGCCGTTGGTGCAACAGCGTGCAGCCGTCGACGGTCCTCAACTCCCGATCCTCCTGTGGTGCGTACAATATAATTTAAGTATATTGCACAGGGGATCGCTCCCGCTGCAGCGGCTCGTTCACTCACTTGCGTTTAACCGAGTATAGCTGGCACCTGTTTGTTAATCAGGACACAAAGGGCCATCAGACGACGACTAACACGTATGATCACTTGTGAGATTTCAATTCAAACACTGGTATGGCGCATGCCATGATCGTTATACCATCGCAAACGAAACTCGATCGGAGAATCAACTTCTCTTCTGTTTCATTCACTGCTCCGGGGGATAATGAACGACCGCACGCACGGAGCTACATAGCAGCTGTGGGGTAAGAAAAACAAAACATAATACATAATAAGTATATAGGAAAAGAAACAACGCTTTACACACGTGCAATGAATGTACGGATCGTCTACCGCGGGATAAATATAATGTGTGCGACGCGAGCGGCGGACGAACGACGACTGATGGTCGATTGGATGATGTTGATGGTAGCGCGGCGACGGTTGTACGGCTTGCCGGAGTCGGGGAGCGCGCGCTTCGCCGCTTCTCTCTTCTCGATGCCTGCAAGTACATATATAGATATAAAAAACCTCGTAAAAACACCTCTGGCTCTCGACAGATCTCTCGGAACTCTCGGAGGAGTCGGGATTCGGGACCAGCAGACAAAAACACTGTCGATGATCTGCAATCCATACCAGAGGATCTCGCAGGTAAGTAGAGATATATGGACTGCAGATGCCTATCGGCCGATTCGCGTACTACGTGCACTACCGAGTACCGATACTACCGATCACTGTTCACTCAAGACTCATTCTTCCCAAATATATATATTTTTACTTGAATTCCATTGGTTGATTCTATCAACTAAATGGTGTTCAAGGGAACACGGAAACTACCTCGTCTACATACACTACTGGCCGTTCTGCGCAGGGATTAAACAAAACAAAAAATCCCAAGAAGAAGGGCTGCCATAATAAATGGGGTAGCCTCACAGTCAGAAGGGCTACCCTAGCTACGTTAACCCTAAATACTATTTCCGATTTGTCCGATTCTCCCGTTATGTAGTTATCACCGTTTTTTTTTAATTTCGAAAAATATATGTACAGTAGTACCTAGAACGTTTACAGATGGCAGCAGTATCGCACTTGGATTTAAAAAAATTGTTAACTCAAACTTATAAACTGTTTGTTGCAGCTAGAAAATTTATTTAAGAATTTTGAAATCGATTTCTTAAACCGACACAATACAGTATTGCAGCGATGATATAATATACATCTTTCTTCATTTTGAAAGCTTTACCAGCCAAAACAAAATAAAACAATAATAAACATAATCTGAGGAAAAATTTATTGATGAATAAATCGGATAGGAATAATTTTTTTAAGCGGTTGGAAATAATATTTGAGCGATGCGATCGATTATTTAAAGTGTCCTTTTATTATTTACATCATACTTATCATGTATAAATAATCAAAATACTGGTTAAATGTTTATTTTGATTTTCATTGTATTTTTCTTTTCTTCAATTTTTTATGAGAAACTTATTTTTATATAGTAATTTGTCCATAACTAGAAATATTTTGTTTTCTTTCTTCGTATTCCCTTCGATAAAAATGTCATCTCGACGAAAAAACTTTTTTACAGTAAAATTCTCCGTTAAACTTCGTTCACCTCGAACTACATACTTTACATGCTTCATCGTTCAGCTTAAAAATCTTACAAATCATATAAATGTACAATTAATAATAATTTATGCTGAGCGGAGAAATGATCTTAAACTATTGAAGACCTCGTTTGTTTCATTATACTATTTGCATTATGATTCATTAAACTATAGGCATTTCTCGTTTACTCATAATTTACTTCGAAATATTTACGAAATGGTTTTCTAATCCACAAATCCTTTAAAAATAATTTAAAAAATAAAAGGCTTTGCTCAAATCACTAAATACCGTATAGAAAGTTTAATGGATATTTTTCCTTTATGAAACATGATATTATTATACAGGCATTTTTTTCTTTCTCAATCAATGAATTAATTCATTTTTTCTTCTCATACAAAATACGAGGTTTTGATCAAACATGCGTTCATATTATATTCCACTTGCAGTGTTTTTTCCTCACTTTATATATAATCTCACATATTCTTTGATAAAATTAACAAAACTTTCACAGAATTGGGTTCATTGATATTGGTAATAAAAAACTGTATACTAAGAAAATAATCAAAACAAAATTTCTAAATAGATTTTTATAATAAAAGGAAATTGGATGGTAAATGTTGAGGATAAAAAAACTTAAATTGAGGCCAACTCTAAATAATATTTCTCTTGCTTTTTATTCATTTTCAATGATTATTAGTAAATTAACGTAAAATAATAAATTAATAATCAATGCGATTTTAATAAGTAAACATTATTGTCATCATTATAAATTATCGTGTATTGCTCATTGCAAACTTCAAATAAAGAAAAAAATATAATCGCTAAATCAATAATAATCATAATAACTTAAACATAAGATCGTTCTCGTGAATAATGGAAACAGGAATATGTATATATATATATATTAGCCCAAAGACCACGCGAGGTTGCTAAAAAATAAGTATTTTCATCGAATTCTACTACTTATTATTTAAGTGAGTGAAAGTCTTCGTTCGGTAATCATTATCATAATCAGTATCACCATCATCCACATCCTAATCATCCACATCAGCATCATTGTCATTATCATCATCATTAAGTATATCATTACTAGAATATACAATCTTTTTCATGCAAAAAACGAAGACTTTATTAGGATAATTTTAATTCACTTTATTCTTATCAAAAAAGTGAGTAGTAGTAAAGATAATAGGAGCATACAAATGTGAAAAAACAACATAAAATAATAGGAAAATGAAAATCAAGAGCAGTGCACAATAGTAGTAAAAAGTAATAGCAAAAGTCTCTCGATTGAAAGTTAAAGTAAAGACCTTACGTATTATGATACATTGAACAAATAATTTTTGCTGTAGCAAAAACAAGTAGTGTTTTTTCTCTTTCATGCAATCTCAAAGTACATAAACTAATTTTAATTTTCAAGTCTTTTAGGAAAAAAAGCTACGTCAGCGGTGTACGATTTGCCTTTTTCGAATCTGTCTTTAAACGCTTGCAAGGCGATATTCTCAAACGAATCAAGAGTAATATCAACAATGTCTCGTTTCCTTTGAAAATGTATTTTTTGTTTTTGAGGAGACAAAATCGCATAAGAATAAAAAAATATATATACAGGTAAAAAAATCAGCATCTAACAAATGGCTCATGCAATATATTTTTATTTGTTTGGATAGCTGACTATGAACTTTTTTTTTATGTATGTACACCGTCGTCAATGCATTATTTCGATAAAATGCATCGATCGTAGTATTTAAAATTCACGTTGCTTTTCACTACATTTTGTGCGAATTATATAACCACTTGTATTTACAAATCGAGAGCGTTCAAAATTTTTTCACGCAATATTTAATTTTTTTTTTATTCCGCTAACATTACGGTAGAAAATTGTCTCCCATGATTGGACCGCGCTTGTTTCTTTTTACAATATTTTCATTCTTTAATTATATTTTTGTTTTACGTGTGTTCCTTTTCAGTTTAATGTCGCATAATATAAACAAATAAATAATTTCCAAGTTGAAAACGCTAAATGCTAATTACTTTTTATTGAGCTTCAAAACCATGGAAGAAGAAGAAGTATAGAAGAAAAAGTGTAAGGTATAGTCGGCAAACACAGTAGGAAGTAAATAAACGCTACTATAGTGAACAATTTAAAAAGCACCTTGCCTGTAAACAGTCACGGAATAGAAGATTCAAAAAGAAATTTTTTTTAGTGTTTTCTTTTCTTTTTTTCTGTACGCCGGTAATAAGCGAAATATTTCATCTCCATTTTTTTTCTTTTGAAAAAGGCTTGACGATATCGCAAAATACATTTACCCTATTTACAAAAATATACATGTGAGCAATCTTACAAAGTATTCATATTTATTCACGAACTTTACAATTCATCGGTTTTCCTTTTTTTAATCCTTAATCTCTTATTATTTTTGCACATTGCTTCGACACACAAGTGTACATATAATTGAACGCATGTTCTCACATTTCTCGTTTTTGCATCATTATTATTCTCTCTCCAAGCCGTTCTTTACATTGTTTATCACCTCGGCTCGAGGCCTCACTATATGGAACCAAAGCTCGGCTTCATTCGGACAGTGATGTTTTTTTTTTATTTTGTGTACTTAATTTTTAAAAGTATTTCAAAATGAAATACGTTTCTTACAGTCGAGTTTTGAGATGTAATGACAAAGGCCTCGAGAAAGGCTTTGTTTCTTGCTTATTTTATTATATTTTGCGCTTCGATATCCTCATTTATATGAGAGAACGACCTATTGCGAAAAAAATTCGTCCTCGCTGCTTTCCTCAGTATTGTAATCCATGTATTTGCTTTGTATTCATACAGCGCACTCTTTCTCTTTTGCTAATAAAACCACTACTTTCCCCATATATTTCTATGATTATACAAATATTCAGTTAAGATTTTTCCATCTATACATATGTATATATGTATACATGGAACTTTACTTAGCTAAACGAAGATGACGAGGAGAGGAAGATCCGCCAATCCTCTCCATCCTCGTTTAGTTGCTTTCTTTGTTTCTGATTTTTTTTTTAATCGTCCCTATCTACAATGTGTTCTCGTAACCGAGTCAATGTCGTCTTTTTTTCTACATATATATCGCGCTAATCCGACGGCGGAGAGGAAAAAATTCATATATTTTTTTTATTTTGTACAAATTTTGGTCACGACGATTATGCTATCCTTTGAAACTCATCGTAGCAGCCTATCATACCCTCGGACGAAACTGTAATTTTGCACAGTGTGATTTTTTCCCTTCCAGCAACTGTCGAACTGAAGTACATTGACGACACCCTTTAATAACGGGTATTTATTTTTCTTTGCTTATTTTATCTCATTGTTTTTACTGTTTTTATTCAAATATATAATAATAATTTGTATATATATATATATATATATCTTCATTTTGATCATATATATGCATATAGATTTATTTGAATACGTAATAATCGTTTGTAATCTTTTTTTTATTTCATATGGATCACTTACATAATGTACACGTTTTTATCAGGTAACCTCCACAATTCTTTCTGTGGCACTTTCTTAGACGATCTCGCTCGCGTTATCTTATTTTTATTTTTAATTGTTTGTCACTAATTACTCGTTTTTTTTGTATTACCTTTTCACTAGCGATTTTCATCTTGTTTTCATAACAAATATCTCAATTCATTTTTGCACGACTTTAGTACGCCATTAAAATGAAAACAATTTAACAATTACAATTTTTCATTACATAAAAATAATTGGAACTCGTATACAACGTGTACTATTAAATAATTAAAGCAATATGAGAAATTAAAAAAAATTATCTCAATTTTTTGACAATAACACATTTAATGTTTGCGAAAAATAGAACAGAAATTTAAAAAAAAATTTTAACCACAAAATAAAATATTTAACAAGTTTTGTTCTCTTTAATTCAACTAATAACGCAACAGCAGTTTGACATACAATCAATAAGTACTCCTCAAAAAAAGCTAATACACACGGTGTATGCATTAGAAAATCGTTCCAGTCTTGTACAAAATTTTCATCCATTTGCTATGAGGAAGACTTGGCGTTCTCTTCATTTTTATTCTCAAAGATACGTAACATGTACCAATGGAAAATTGGTGACATATATTAAATAGCAAATAAACAGATTTGTATGTCTTTCATTACCATGAAATTGATCTTTTCAAATCATCACGATAAGATCGACTAAAAGAGCAAAAATCAAAATCAAAAATCTTACAATTATTATTACCAACAAGTGAATGATGAAAAGAAGCATTTTCTTTTTATCAAATCGAATAATCGTCTAATAGTAATAAAGTATCATTAAAATAGAAATACAAAATTCCGATTGTATTTTTTTTTTTTTTACAACTCTTGAGACAATTGTACCCTCGAAAAAATATATTTAAATAGTTAGTAAAAAAGAGTAACAATTATCACGTCGACTGTTTTACATTGGTTTATCCTTTATTCTCTTCGCTTACTTCTTTCTGTTATCACTCCTCGACCTTGAACTTCTCTTTCTTCAAACAAGCGCATAAGACGTCCTCGTTCCCGTATAACTGGTTTCAAGTTTCGAGGAAAGGTTTACAATTGCTAGTTTCCAGTCTTTTGACACTTAACGGTCGGTAGGAGGCAGTGGCTGCACATATATATCGCTCAGTTTGTCTCCCTAAAGTTAACAGCTAATTCGTCGACACAAAAGAAAGAGAAGCTGACACTGGGCACACGTCATATAGTTGATGCACCCTACGTGTACATCGTCGGATAAGCGGCGATGTTGTGCGGTAGGGTGCTGACGTAGCTCGGCGTGGGTGGCCGGGGGCTATGCCACTTGGGTCAAAGGGAGCGTAGCTTCTTTATGCCGGCCTGCACGTAGCGAGCGAGGTCTGAGGGCGAGCTTCGTTGCGATAGAGGGCCTAACGTTTCGTCTAGCTGGATGAAGAAGTCTGGAATGCGAAGAATAGACGGTCAATTGCTGATTAGTCGATTCGACGAAATGATATTTTTATCGGCGCAGTCTTAGTCTTTGAACTTACCGCGATGCTTTTCAGTGACGAGAGAGCAGGCCTTGTCCCATTTGTCGTGCGCACTTATAAGCAGCAACATGTCTTCATGAAGCTTCTGCAGGAGGTTGTGCCGTTGGCTAAGCTGCGGTTCGCGAGCTCACCGCTGCTGTAACCGCTGCTTTGACTACCAACCGAGCCTACAGAGCCAGCTGGCGAAGGTGTCGGCGACAACGACGGAGTACCTTGATTCGGCTCTGGCTGTATTACCTGCACCTGCTGCAGAAGTCATGGAGTTTAGTATTTGTGATGAACATGGTTCCGATAGGATACACTTTTTATGTCCAATTTTGTAATTACCTTGGCAAAGTGACGCCCTAGATTCGTCCAGTTGTCTTTAATTTCGGTTTTTCTCATGTCGTACATTTTTTGGTAAATTAAAGACTGGCACCAGTAACTTTAAAGAAAATAATCACAAAGATTAATAATTATTCCGTGGAACAGATAAAAAAGCATCCATGTAATTCATGCTCACCTGAAGATAAGTAGCTTTGTGTGTATTTCACTTTCGACTGAGTTATTCTCGTGTGGATTGAACTTTGTTGCGATGAACCTGAAAGGGAGAAAATTCAAAGTATAAAGAGTTGACCCTTGAAATTTTTATTTCAATGCGTCGTGAGATGATCCAACGTAGCTGTTCCTTAGGAATAATAAACGAAAAACTCACTTGATAATGGAAAGAGTATCTCTGTACATTCGATAGGCAGCTCCAGCAGATATGTGTGCATGAGCGGACTCCATGGCTTGGCCAGTGAGGATAAAATAGATTGCACCTTCGAGGTAGAGTAGACATTGCGTCGTCACGTCACCCTCCTCGTCTGCCATATGCTTTAACCGCTTGGCCTCAGCCAAATACTGCTCATGAAACCTGTGTCCCATTAAATATTTGTGTATTAATTATTAACCACTTTCAACCTTCTTATTGCTAAAAGTATAAGTTTGCGTGAAACTTACATGTCTTCGGATAAATCGTTCGGCTGAGTATAGAAGTTAGAATAGAAAACACGCTGAGGTTGCAGAGGCTGCAACATCAGACCCATGTCGGGGTTTTCTTCCCGCTCGTGATTCGTAGGCAGTACATCGATCTGCAAAATCAAATTCAATGACCAATGAACATTTCAGTTCCTTGCTGCAGCTGTTGTAAAAGACAGTAATCGAAGAAAGTTATAACCACCTGACTGGAGGAGAACCTTGTGTTCTCGTGCTCTTCGTGTTTCCTTTTCTTTTTCTTCTTCTCATCCTTGACCTCGACCTTGACTTTCGTGTCCAGACTCGAGGCCGAACTGCAGCTCGCCTGGCGCTTCCTCTTCGTCACATTACCAGCACCGCAGCCAATGTCTTCGATTCTCGGCTTGCTCTCGAGCATCTTGATGTCGCTCGGCTTCACGTCTATCGGCTCCGACTTGATCATCATCATCGTCATCGAGCGACTGCTGCTGCTACCTTTACTCGCACCACTCCTACCGCCGTTGGCATTGCCCGAGCTGCCGCTGCTCTTGATTTTCAGACTTACGCTCGAATCGCTGTCCTCGGCACGGCCCGAGCCTTGTATCGATTCGACGATCTCGCCCTCCTCCGGTGTCGAGGGCCTCTGTGTTTGCAACTGACTCGAGCTCGACTGTTGTCTGGTCGTGAAAAATCACAAAGATAGCAGTTGAAAAATGGATAAGTGTCAAAAGTGCGGTCATCCCCCTGCCCGTGTTTTCATGGAAAGTTGCGGAGATACGTACCTCGAGGACGGCCTGGTGTTGGGCATCTCTGTTCTCTGCCTGATCTCCTGGCCCCTGGACGGTTGGGGCACGTGAGTCAGCCTACTCAGGTCTATCCTGCAGATCAGTCTCGGCACGCCGTTGACGTAAGTTAGCGGAGGTACGGGGATGCTACGGGGAGGCGGATGCAGGTGGTGGTGGTGCTGCTGCTGCTGCTGCTGCTGCTGCTGCTGCTGCTTGTCCTCGTGATTGATTTGATTGCTGGCCACGGTGGCAGCCGTCACGGTCACAGCTGGCGAAAGCCGGCGTTTGTACGGGCTCTCGCTGCCCGTCGGCGTGTTCGAGGTGTACTCCTCGACGTAGATGCCGCACTTGCCGCCACCCTTGCCACCCTTGCCGCCCTTGCCGCCTTTGCCGCCCTTGGCACGCGAGTCGACGAACAGTCGGCGCAGGGCGCTCTTCTTATTGTCCTGGACGACGCCACCGCCCCCGCCGCCGCCCCCACCGCCGCCGCCGCCGCCCGTGTCGTCTTGTATTTTCACGGAGGCCGGACTGTGGTCGCTGTCCGAGTTGTCGGGCGAGGTCGCGCGCGTCGGCGGCACCCGCGGCCTGGGTTGCACTCGCGCGATCTGTTGATTTTTGTTTGATTGGTAATTATGGTTTGTCGGTAAGAGCAGTCGGCAAGACGCGAGAGCGTATCCATCAGGAGCACGAACCTTTCGGTTGGTCCTCTGCGTGACTTCCGACTCGCTGTCAGACTCCGAGGGACACTCCGAGGCTCGAGTCACCTGGGACCGTTTTCTCCTGGGCTTCAACTTTGTCGGGCTCTTCTTCTTGTCCTGGCCCTTCTTCGACGATTCGCTCAGCTTTCTGTTTCGCTTCATCGAGGGTAATCTGCGAAAAAACGTCCGATCAGCAACGCCGCACAATCATACACGATCGGCTAAATACAAAGCTCGGGAGACCATATGGGCGACGCTCGAGCTCAGCTTGATCCTCGGCTGAGTGCTCGGTCGGGCCCATACTTCTTTATATGGATACGTAACATGGTTTGCGTATGACAAGAATTTACGAGTTTATGGTGGATGAAGTACATCGGATGACGAAAGATGAAAACGACAGTCGGTCTACTCGATCATTATCGATACAACATATCAATATACACACCTTCCCCAACACGCGTCGTCCTCCGGGCCTGGCCTCTTGCTCCGCCGATGCTGCTGCTGCCTCTCGTCGATGGCATCTTCGTCCTCGTCGTCGAGCCCGTGGTGGCCGTCCTCGTCGCTACTCGACACCCCCAACCTCGCCCTCCGGCCGTGCCTCTTGCCACCAGCGGCCGGTGACGACGCGACCACGGGCGGAGGAGGCAGCGACGGTGGAGGCGCCGGCGCGACGGGCCTGCGCGTGATCTTCGCCGCCGGCTCCGAGTCCGAGTCACTGTAAACGCCCACGGCGGTATCGCCCCGGCGTTCGTCGTCGCTGGCCTCGTCGCTGGTCGTCGTCGTTAGCACGGGCTTCGAGATCGGCTGCTTCTTGCTGCGCCGGCCGGTGGGACTGCTGCCCTGGCTCGTGCGCTGCCTGCTGCGCTTTCCTCGGGGTGTTTTAGCCGACTCCTCGGCGTTGCTCGTTACCACGGACTGGGACTGGACCACCGGCGGAGCGGCCTTCGGGCTCTTGTCCGTCTTGCGCGGCCTGCCGCGTTTTCGCACGTCCGGGGGCTTCGGCTTGTCCGACTGCGCCTGTGTTCGTTAGTTACAGAGGGTTTGG
>JAPYYV010001059.1:0-30405 GCA_030522625.1 Copidosoma aretas
TTAGTAATGCTTGTAATTTAAAAACTACTGAACCAAAAATTATACCATAACATTAGTTGGAATCATGACAAATCCTTTCATTCACTGTTTCCCGGTGTTGAAGTACTAACTGATAACCCTGTATCTATCGAATTTGTCACATCTTTAAAGGAATAAAGTCATTAAAGCCCATCATCTAAGGAACAAAATAAGCTAACAACCCAAATGAATAAGTGAAAATTCGTGGGAAAAACAAATTTCGGTTGTTTATTGTGCTTTCTGGACGAAAGTAAATCAAATTTTGTCAAATCTGGTACGAATTGTTTTATTTAAAAAAAATCTATTCGCCTATATGGATACGCCATTTTAAATCGGCAAATCAGACCTCGGACTCGTAATCAGTGACCGCAAAAGCCCTCATACACCAAATTTAGTGCGAATCAGTTAATTAAAAAATATATTGTCTGCTATCTTGAATCGGCCATTTCGAATTCGTCAAATTAAACCTCATATTCGTAATTAGCGACCCCAAATACTTAAACATATCATATTTGGTGCGATTCGGTTGACTTTAAAAAATTTGTCCGCCATCTTGGATCCGCCATTTTGACTTTAGCAAATCAGACCTCGAATTTGTAATCAGAGACCCCAAATACTGTAATGTACTATATTTGGTGGGAATCGGTTGACTTTAAAAAATTGTCCGCCATCTTGGATCCGCCATTTTGACTTTAGCAAATCAGACATCGGATTCGTAATCAGAGACCACAAAAAAACTTCTACTCACCAATTTTTGTACAAATCAATTGATTTTTACAATGTTTTGAAGTATCCTGAGTAATAGGACTAATAAATTTACCATGTCTATACCTTATAAACATATATATAATGAAATTTAACATGTTGGAGGGAATCAGATCCGTATAGCCTATCGTCTTAGGATCAAATTAAACCCATAATCAGGTAATTTGGGTGAAAATTCGTGTAACGCCAGAATTTTGGCAGTTTTTTGCGCTTTTTGGACCACTTTGCGTCGGTAACGGCCGTCGGTAATCTCGTTTGAAAAGCTTAAAGTTGGTAACAATCGTCGGTAATCTAGCGCCCTAATTTCTGGCCCTCGGCGCTCTCCCCCCTTTGGCGATCAAAATTTCCTACCCTGGACCGGCGCCAGAAGGGTTACATATATATTTTAACCTGTCTGGAAAAAACCTCCTATAACTACTTTTAATTTAACCCATTAATTTATTTAAATAACACAAAGTTAATCCGAGTAACCCAGTATGATCGACTGGCTGCGTTTTCCTCAAGTAAAAAATTAAATAAATCCCAAGCACTTAATCTCCAGTAACTCAATACGCTCAACATTCTGCATTTTGGTTAACTAATAAATTTATTTAAATAACAAAAAGCTCATCTTCAGTCACCCGGTACGACCAACAGCCTGCACTTTTCTTGAGCAAAAAATTAATTCTAACAATTATATAAATCTCAACAATTCCAAGAACTTAATCCCTGTAATCCAATACGCTTATCCTTTTTGCATTTTAGTTAACTAATTTATTTATTTTTATAACAAACAGCTAATCCCCAGTAACCCAGTACGACTGACTGCCTGCACTTTTTTCGTGCAAAAAATTAATTATATCCTCAGTACACAATCCCCAGTAACCCAACACGCTCGACCTTCTGCAGTGCAGTGAACACATTTATTTATTTAAATATAAAACAGCTAATCCGCAATAACCTAGTCAGACTGACTGCCTGTATTTTTCTTATGTATAAAATAAATCGCATCGCAATCATTCGATTACCAAAGACCCAATACGCTTGACTTACTGTATTATTGGTAATTAATTTATTGATATAAGTAACAAACAGATAATCTTGATCAACCAAGTACGATCAGCTGGCTGCACTTTAGTTTATTGAATGATTTATTACCCAAGTGATGTATCCACTATAACCTAGTAAGTTTGAGGGCCTGAAATTTCGTTCAATAAATAAATTACTTATAGCCTAAGCAGCTAATTTGCAGCAAACCGAATATGTGTTACTCCCTTTACATTTGTTTAGTTCAAATTTTTTTTGCTAAATAGTCAATCTTTAACAAGCATATGCTATTCTTAGCATGAATTTTTTCATAAGAATTATTAAATTGTAACGTATAACGAGCAGCGTTGTTTAATTTACATTTTGCGCTACCTAGCTCATGCTTTCCTTTGATAATTAATAAAAAAAATGAATAAAAGTTAAACAAGATTTATAAAAACACGGATTTCCTCGCTATTCTTTCCTACTATTTGAAATATAATAAATTAAGTTGGAGAAGGTTTTTTAGCTAATTATATAGCTTACATGATTTTTAAATTATAACTTTACTTATATTACATGCAAGTAAAGCTAAGCATCTTAATACTATCGCTTTTTGGCTCTGTTAATATTGAATATATTAATTTTATTAATAAAAAGCCTAGACGAAAAATCAAACGCTCTACTTTACTAGGGTCGTCTTGTACAATGATAGGGAAGTTGGATCATTGTGAGGAGTCTAGTGCGCAGAATGCGCTCTCTGATTTTTTTTCTTTAATTATAATTATATAAATCAACAACTAAATAAAAGAAGTTCAATTAGGCAAAACACAAATAAGCTCTTAATTGTTTACTCTCATTTATCAAATAACATATTAATCAGTCAAATCTTGATGAGCTAAAATGTTAAGACTTATTTAACAATTTTTGTTATTTAATAGGACACAGTAAATTTATGAACAAAAAAGCAGCCAGCTAAGCGTATTTAGTTGCAGGGGATTAATTATTACGGATTAAAATTATTTATTTAAATATCTTGGAAGCTGGTTGTCAAGTTTATTGAGTTTAAAAAAAATAATTTCTCAGGATATTAATGTGCATTTGTTAAAGTAAAGTACAGGTAGTCCGGTGTACTGTGTCATTGAAGATTAGTTGTTTAGCATAACGACGATTTATTTCTTGAATGAAATTGCAGACAGTGAAACGTACTGGGACTCTTGAGACTAACTGCTTGAGATGTAAATAATTTATCTAATTAACGAAAATGCAGACAGCCGAGTGTATTGGGTCACTGCGGATTGACTACTTGGGATGTAATTTATTTCTTACGTAAGAGAAATGCAGGCAGTCAGACGTAATAGGTTACTGGGAATTAGCTGTTTGTTATTTAGATAAATTATTAAATAATCAATAATGAAGAGAGTCAAGCGTATTAGATTACTGGTGATTAGGTGTTTGGGATATAATTAATTAGCTTACTCAAGGAAAATGCAGGCTGTCGATCGTACTAGGTTACTGGGGATCAGCTGTTTGTTATTTAAATAAATTCATCAGATAACTAACATTTCAAAAGTCAAGCGTAGTGAGTTACTGAGGATAAGGTGCATGTGATGTAATTAATTTTTAATTAAAGAAAACGACAGAAAATCGGTCATACCAGATTACTGCATGGAAATTAGCTGCTTGTATTAAAAAGCCCTTTTGCAATTAAAAATTTTTAATCGTTTAATAAATCATTTTCTTGTACCCCCCCAAGGTAATAGGATATAGTTTATTGGGTTACTAGGTTTATGTGGTTTGGCGTTAATTTTTCTTGTTTTCACATATTTGAATTTCCCGCTGCTATCGTTTGTTTACGACATAGATAACATAAATGACATAAATTACAAAAATGACATTTACGACGCGTTTCGTGTAGAAAATATAAATTCCGTGTCTTTACCCATCCCTGTTTTGGCATCATCCGATGCAAACTTAAAAAAAATTTACTGAATAAAATTGAACGAAAATGCTTGAAATATGCTATAAATATGTCACACTAGGGCGCTCAACTCATTTTTTGGCTCTATAAGAAATTACTTTACAAAAGATAAAAAAATTTTAGCTTAGTTTTAACTTTGGCCTAAGAATCCATATAAAACCCAAAGATAACAAAAAAATTCGTTATTTCTGCCAATTCAATAGTTGAGGGCCCTTTGTCTACAAATTTTAAGACGATATCTAAAGTTCCATGCGATTTCATCCAGTAAAAAAGGAGAAAAGTTAGCAACGGCAAAACGGCTCTCGATGACCGTAACCTCCCCCCCCCCCCCCCCCCCCCCCCCCCCCACCCACCCACACAAAAACCAAATAACCACCCACAAGTAAACAAAAAAAATTTCGTATCGATCATACTTTGAGTTTATCCAAACCGTCGAACAGTGGCCCCAAACGGTCTTTTTCTGTTCAAAACAACCTAGAGTCCACACCTTTCATCTAATCATAAAATTTTTTTTTAAATTAAAGAAGAGAAGATTTCAAAAAGATCTCTGAAAACTAATGTTTGATTTTTTCTCTTCAATAAGCTGTTCATAGCCTCAAAATTCGAAAAATAGGAGAAGCTGATGAAGAAAACACTATAAATCAATTATTAGGTCACGTATTAGGCTATAAAACTGATGGATATCAGAGGTATTATATAAACACTTGATATCTATAATAGTTTAAATATTACAATAAATAAATCAAAAATGGCGGATCCAATATGGTAGACCGAAACTAAAAAATTCCTCAAATCGCGACGAAAATCACTACTAAGGGGTTTTTAAGGTCGCTATTTACGAATCTGTCATTGAGATTTGCATTTTTAAGATAGCTGATCTAATATGGCTCTATCTGGGCTCAAACTGTCTTATTGTTCAAAGTAACCTAGACACCAAATCTTTTATCTAATCTCGAAATTCTTTTTTTTGTATGGACGCTAGAAAGATTTTAAATAGATCTCTGGAAGCCAATTTTGTACTTTCTGTCTTAAATTCGTTGTACCAAACCCTAAAATTCGAAAAAGAGGACAAGCTGATAAATAAAATACTATTAAACGATTATTACGTAACTTATTAGGCTCAAAAATTTGCTAGATATCAGAGGTTCAATATATACACTTAATATGTATGACAGTTATAATATTATATTAAATAAATCCAATATGGTGGACTGAATCTGAATAAATTTTTGTCATCTCGGCGAAAATCACTACTTGGGAGGTTTAAGAGGTCGCTAATTAGAAATCTATTATCTCAATTTTCAAATTAAAGATGGTGGATTTCTTACAGCACAACAAAACAGATTACCAGATAATATGCTAAAATATGAATACAAATTTCGATTCAGGGATTTTTAGGATCACTAATTACAAATCCATTATCGTCATTCGTAAATGGCTGATCTAGTATGATGACGTATCCCGAACGCTATGGTTATTGGATTATAACAAGTTGAGGTGTAAGGAAAAGTACAATTAATTTGACACTCAGCCAGAGCAGATGAAAATAAAAGGTAACGTAAGAAAACAAGAATTTATTTAGAATGAATTCAAAAAAAGGACTGGACTTCAGGTAGATTATCCTAAGCAGGGTTCAGGTTCAACGAATAATTGAAATACGGCTCGTAGATTTTTTCGTGATCCGCAGACAAATTCTGAAATAACTGGTGTTGACCAACGAATAATTAAACGTTTTGGAGTGATCTTACAGGTCAAATATAAAAATATATTTCTATTTCATCAATTTTATTGACATTTGTATCCAATAGATTTATAACTAATGAAGGAATTATCAAAACTATGTATATTTATAAAGAATATAATACTGTCTAGCTCAACGTTCCATTATCTATTGTACGTCCAGAATAGACTCCAATTTTTCTAACTATGTATGGATAAGGGACTTAAGATCTTTAAATTTTCAGAAATTCCACGGAAAAAAGAATAAATATAAACCTAAACAAAATTTTGTTTCTGTTTCGCAGTGGAAAGAAAAAGTAAAAATAGTCTTTTTTTTACAAAACGGATTTTTATCATTGTAGTAGATGATACAAAAGACACAACAACACACACAACAACACTCTAAAACCGATATTTGATTTTCTCTCTTAAATAAGCTGTTCATAGCCTTAAAATTCGAAAAATTAGAGAGGCTGATAAACAAAACAATATGAAGCAATTATTAGGTCACATATTAGGCTCTAAAACTGCTGGACATCAAAGGTATTATATAAAGACTTGATATCTATGATAGTTGAAATATAACATTAAAAAAATCCAATATCGTAGACTGAATCTAAATAAATTTCTCTAATCTCGGCAAAAATCACTACTTAGGGTGTTTTAAGGGTCGCTGATTACAAATCTGTCAACTCAATTCTCAATTTAAAGATGGTGGATTTCTTACAGCATATCAAAACAGATTTTCAGATCATATAATAAAATCTTGATACAAATTTCATTTCAGGGATTTTTAGGATTACTGATTACAAATCCATTATCGTTATTCGTAAATGGCAGATCTAGTATGATGACGTATCCCGAGCGTTATGGTTTTTGGCTTATAACAGGTTGAGGTGTAGGGAAAATTACTATCGATTTGACACTCAGCCAGAAAACATGACTATAAAAAGATAACGAAAGAAAAAAAAAATTTATTTAGAATGTATTAAAAAAAAGGACTGGACTTCTGGTAAATTATCACGAGCAGGGTCTAGGTTAAACGAATAATGGAAATACCGCTCGCAGATGTTTCCGTGATCCACAGACAGCTTCTAAAATAACTGGTGTTGACTAACAAATAATTATACATTTTAGAGTTATCTTACAGGTAAAATATAAATATATATTTCTTTTTTATCAATCTTATTGACAATTTCATCCAATAGATTTATAACTAATAAATAAATTATTAAAACTATGTATATTTAAAAAGAATAAATTACTGTCTAGCTCAACGTTCTATTATCTATTTTACGTCCGAAATGGACTCTAATTTTTTTAATTATGTATGGATAAGGGACTTTTGATCTTTAAATTTTTAAAATTTTTACGGAAAAGAGAATAAATATAAACCTAAACAAAATTCGTTTTCTATCTCGCAGTAGAAAGAAAAAGTAAAAAAAGTTTTTTCTTACAAAATGGATTTTTATCATTGTAGTATTATACAAAAGACACAATTACACACAACAACGATTTTTTTCCTTTTCTTCTTAGAATCTTATATTTTTTATTCCCTGTTCTTCACGTCATAGAACCGGAAGTCTAATCATTTAAGTTTTGTTGTCTGCTACATATTTGTATACACATATGATTATTGTTGTATATGATGTAATTTTTATTTTCTAATAGTTTATTAGAAAAGAAGATTGGATTTTCTTTTCAAAAACGAAGAGAGAAAAGTTCATAGATTCTTAATTTTATCAGAACCATTTAAGTAGTTATATAAATTAATAACCATAATTTTGATGTAGATTTAATGTTATTTCTTATCTCCTTTTTCTCTTTTATTATTAATCTTAGATGATATGTGTTTGTTTTTAGGTAAAATGGTGGTATAGAAAATTTTTTCATAACTTTTAAAAAAAATAGCAAATTATGTAAGATTTGAAAAAGTTAATTCAATGCGAAAGATTAATAAGAATTTTCTTTTTCTTTTTTTTTGTAACATAAACCGTAGCATCAAAGTTCTTGCCCATTTTTTACTAAAAAAGAGATTCCTTCTGATTCTTGTTTAGTAAAAAAGTAATTTTTTTTTTTTTTCGACGATACAAAAATGAAAAAAACAAACAGGATTCTGTTTGAAATCCATTTTTAGAAAATAATTCATACATAATTTTTACATAATATTATTAATATATCATGTCTTGTAGGTGTTTTTTGTAGTGAAAAAATTAATGTCAAAGAATTTAGAAGATTTACAGAAGTAACAGCAGACTTGAACATAGACTTGTATAAATGGTTTTACATGCCTGCATCAGTATATAAAATTCTTACACACGTAGCACACATAATAAGACATTTTATGCTAGTACCAATTTGACTCCTGACTAACGAGTCACAAGAAGCACGAAATAAGGACGTAAGATATTACTGACCGTGTATGCAAGGAGAGACAGTAGACTGCATTCTAATGAAGATTTATGAAAGTTTTCTTCGGATCCTAACATAGCAAGTATTTGTAACAAACTCAAAAAAATTAGATTTTCAATCGATCAAGCAGCAAAACAGTACTTGATTTAAAATAGACAACATTTAAACATAATAAACCTAATTCTTATTTATAAAGATTGTTGTATAAATACTTATGATAGGTATATTTTTTGTATGCAACGGCAAAACGGCTCCCGATGACCATAACCTCTTCTCCTTAGATCCTTTTAACAGCTGGAATTTGAATACAATGTTTCTCTAGTAGTAATTAATATTTTAAAAATTTCGCATCGATCACACTTTGAGTTTATCCAATCCGTCACACAGTGGTCCCAAACGGTCGTTTTTGTTCAAATTAACATAGAGTCCACACCTTTTATTAAATCATGAAGAATTTTTTTTTAAATTAAAGCTAAGAAGATTAAAAAAAGATCTCTGGAAACTGATGTGTGAATTTCTCCATTAAATAAGCTGTTCATAGCCTTAAAATTCAAAAAATATGGGAGGCTGACGAATAAAACACTATAAATCATTTATTAGGTCACGTATTAGGCTCTAATACTGCTGGACATAAAAGGTATTATATAAACACTTGATATCCATGATAGTTTAAATATAACAATAAAAAATTCCAATATGGTGGACCAAATCTGAATAAATTTCTTTAATCTCGGCGAAAATCAGTACTTGGGGGGTTTTAAAGTTCACTGATTACAAATCTGTTATCTCAAGTTTTAATTTGAAGATGGTGGATTTCTTACAGCATACTAAAACAGATTTTCAGATCACATAATCAAATCATGATTCAAATTTCGATTCAGGGATTTTTAGGATTACTGATTACAAATCCATTATCGTTATTCGTAAAAGCCAGATCTAGTATGATGACGTGTCCCGAGCGCTATGGTATTTGGCTTATAACAGGTTAAGGTGTAGGAAAAATTAGTATCGATTTGACACTCAGCCAGAAAAGATAAAAAAAAAGAATGATAACGAAAGAAAACAAAAATTAATTTAGAATGTATTTAAAGAATGGACTGGACTTCTGGTAAATTATCACAAGCAGGGCCCAGGTTGAACGAATAATGGAAATACCGCTAGCAAATTTTTCCGTGATCCACAGACAACTTCTGAAATAACTGGGGTTGACTAAAAAATAATTATACATTTTGAAGTGATCTTACAGGTCAAATATAAATATATATTTCTATTTTATAAATCTTATTGACATTTTTATCCAATAGATTTATAACTAATAAAGGAATCATCAAAACTATGTATTTTTATAAACAATATATTACTGTCTAGCTCTACGTTCTATTCTCTATTGTACGTCCAAAATAGACTCCAATTTTTCTAATTATGTAATAATAAGGGACTTTTGATCTTCAAATTTTCTAGAAATTCTACAAAATAGAGAATACATATGAACATAAACAAAATCTGTTTATATTTCGCAGTAGAAAAAAAAAAGTAAGAATAGATTTTTTTTTCCAAAACGGATTTTTATCATGGTAGTAGATTATACAAAAGACACAACTACAAACAACAACGCTTCTTTTTACTTTTTTTGATAGGAACTTATCCTTTTTTTCTGTTCTTCACGTCATAGAACCGGAAGTCTAGTCATTTAAGTTTTGTTGTCTGGGACATGTACGTATATACTTATATTTATTGTTGTATATGATGTATTTTTTTTTTTTTTAAGAACTAACAGAGAAATAGGTTTGATTTTGGTTTTAAAACCGAAGAAGAAAAAATTCATAAATCCTTAATTTTAGCAGAACCATTTGAGTAGTTATATAAATTAATAACTATAATTTTGATGTAGCTCCAATGTTATTTCTAATCTTCTTTTTCTCTTTTATTATCAAACTTAGATGATATGTGTTTGTTTTTGTGTGAAATGGTAGTATAAAAAACTTATAAAATAAGTAGCAAATGATGTAAGGTTTAAAAAAATTAATTCCACACGAAAAATTACTAAGAATTTCCTTTTTATTTTCATAACATAACCCGTAGCATCAAAGTTCTTCTACATTTGTTACTAAAAGAGAGATTTCTTCTACTCTTTGTCTTATACAAAAAAAAATTTTTTTTTTTGACGATACAAAAATAAAAGAATTCAATAGGATTTCGTTTAAACTCCATTTTTTGAAAATAATCTATACATAATTGTTAAATAAATTTTTAGATATTTTATGTCCTATAGGTAATATTTTGTGGTAAAAGAATTCATGTCGAAGAATTCAGAAGATTTAAAAAAGCAACAGCAGACTTAAACATAGACTTGTATAAATGGTCTTACATGCCTGCATTAGTATATAAAATTTTTATACACGTAGCACACGTAATAAGATATTTAATACTAGTACCAATTTGACTCCTGACTTACGAGTCACAAGAAGCACGAAATAAAGACGGTAATTATTATTGATCATATAATACATGATAAGTCAGTAGACTGCATTCTCATGAAGATGTATTAAAGGTTTTCTCGGATCCTTACATTTAAAGTTTTCGAAACAAACCTAAAGAAATTAGATTAGAAATCGATCAAGCATCAAAAAAGTTACTTGATTTCAGTAGACAACATTTAAATATAATAAATTTTAATATTATTCAGAAAGATTGTTTTACAAATACTTATGATAGGTATATTTTTTGTATATACTATTAATAAAATGGAAAAATTTTATTACCGTACACAGCAAGCTTTTTTTTTAGTCACATCATTAGGCATATCGTTCTTACAAACAATACGTCACAGTACGTTACAGTAAAAAAGGAGATAAGTTTGGAACGGCGAAAAGGCTCTCAATGACCATAACCACTCCCCCTTCACGTTCTGTTAAAAGCTAAAATTTTTATACAATGTTTCTCTAGCAGTAATTAATATATTTTGAAAATTTCGCATCGATCACACTTTGAATTCGTGCAAACCATCGCCCAGTGGTCCCAAACGGTCTTTTTTTGTTCAAAATAACCTAGAGACTACGCCTTTCATTCGATCTTAAATTTTTTCTTTTTCAAACAAAGCTAAGAAGGTTTAAAATAGATCTCTGAAAACCAATGTTTGATTTTCTCTATTGAATAAGCTGTTTATAGCCTTAAAATTCAAAAAATAGGAGAGGCTGTAAATAAAACACTATCAATCGATGATTAGGTCACTTATTAGGCTCTAAATCTGCTGGACATCAGAGATATTTTATATACACTTGATATAAATGATATTTAAAATATTACAATATATAAATCCAAAAAGGCGGATCCAATATGGTGGACTGAAACTCAAAAATTTCTCAAATCGCGACGAAATTTACAACTTAGGGGTTTTTAAGGTAGCTATTTACGAATCTGTCATTGCGATTTGCATTTTCAAGATGGCTGATCTAATATGGCGCTCTCTAGGCTCAAATTGTCTTTTTTTGTTCAAAGTAACCAAGACACCAAAACTTTTATCTGATCTTGAAATTTTTTTTTTGTATAGAAGCTAGGAAGATTTCAAATAGATCTCTGGAAGCGAATTTTGGACTTTCTGTCTAAATGTCGTTGTAAAAGAGGACAACCTGATAAATAGAACACTATAAATCGATTATTACGTAACTTATTACGCTCTAAAATTGCTTGATATCAGAGGTTTAATACATACACTTAATATGTATGACAGTTATAATATTATAATAAATAAATCAAATATGATAGACCGAGTCTGAATAAAGTTCTCTAATCTCGGCGAAAATCACTACTTGAGGGGTTTTAAAGGTCGCTGATTACAAATCCGTTATCTTAATTTTCAATTTAAAGATGGTGGATTACGTACGGCACCAAAACAGATTATCAGATCACATGGTAAAATCTTGATACAATTTTTGAATCAGGGATTTTTAGTATCACTGATTAAAAATCAATTATCGTTATTCGTAAATGGCAGATCTAGTATAATGACGTACCCCGAGCGCTATGGTGTTTGGCTTATAACAGGTTTAGGTGTAGGGAAAAGTACTGTTGATTTGACACTCAGTCAGAACAAATGAAAATAAAAAGGTAACATAAGAAAACAAAAATTTATTTACAATAAATTCAAAATTGGACTGGACTTTTCGTAGATTATCCTAAGCAAAGTACAGGTTCAATGAATAATAGAAATACGGCTTGTAGATTTTTTCCCGATCAACAGACAACTTCTGAAATAAGTGGTGTTACCAACGAGTAACTGAACGTTTTAAAGTGATCTTAGAGGTCAAATATAAATAATGGTTCTATTTTATCAATTTTATTGAAATTTTTATCCAATAGATTTATAACTAATGAAGGTATCATCAAAACTATGTATATTTAAAAAGAATATAAAACTGTCTAGCTCAACGTTTTATTATCTATCGTACGTCCGGAATATACTTAAATTTTTGTAATTATGTAAGGATAAGGGATTTTTGATTTTTAAATTTTTAGAAATTCCACAAAATAGAGAATTAATATAAACCTAGGCCAAATTAGTTTTCTATTTCGCAGTGGAAAGAAAAAGTAAAACAAGTTTTTTTTTTACAAAACGAATCTTTGTCATTGTAGTATTATACAAAAGACACAATTACACACAAGAACGCTTTTTTTTCCTTTTCTTATTAGAAACTTATATTTTTCATTCCCTGTTCTTCACGTCATAGAACCGGAAGTCTAATCATTTAAGTTTTGTTGTCTGCGACATATTCGTATATACTTATAGTTATTGTTGTATGTATTGTAATTTTTTTTTTTTTTAATGAACTAACAGAAAAGTAGGTTATATTTTAATTTTAAAAACGAAGAGAAAGAACTTCATAAATTTTCAATTTTAGCAGAACCATTTGGGTAGTTATAAAAATTAATAACTATAATTTTGATATAGCTCCAATGTTATTTCTAATCTCCTTTTCCTCTTTCATTATTAAACATAGATGATATGTGCTTGTTTTTATGTTAAATGGTAGCATAAAAATTTTTCAATAACTTACAAAAAAAGTAGCAAATGATGTAAGGTTTAAAAAAATTAACTCAATGCGAAAAATTACTGAGAATTTCCTTTCTATTTTTATAACATAAACCGTAGCATCAAAGTTCTTGTACATTTGTTACTAAGAAAGATATTTTTTCTACTCTTTGTCTTGCACAAAAAAAATTTTTTTTTTTCAACGATACAAAAATGAAAGAATTCAACAGGATTTCGTTTAAAATCAATTTTTTGAAAATAATTTAAACATAATTTTGATATAAATTTATTAATATTTTATATCTTATAAGTGATTTCTTGTGGTAAAAGGATTAATGTCAAAGAATTTAGAAGATTTACAACAGTAACAGCAGACTTAAACATAGACTTGTATAAATGGTCTTACATGCCTGCATTAGTATATAAAATTCTTATACACGTAGCACACATAATAAGACATTTTATGCTAGTACCAATTTGACTACTGACTAACAGTGTTTTTTTATGTCAAAGTGCTGTATGGAAAAATGTTTAATAATTTTTAAAAAAAGTAGCAAATGATGTAAAATTAAAAAAAACCAATTCAATGGAAAAAATTAGTAAGAAATTTTTTTTTTTATGTCACATAAACCGTAGCATCAAAGTTCTTGTACATTTGATACCAAAAAAAAAAATCCCTTCTGCTCTTTGTTTCGTAAAAAAAAAATTTTTTTTTGACGATACAACAATGAAAAAAAATCTTCAGGATTTCGTTTAAAATCAATTTTTTGAAAACAATTTATACATAATTTTTACATAAATTTATTGATATTTTATGTTTTGTAGGTGATTTCTTGTGGTGAAAGATTTAATGTCGAAAAATTTTGAAGATTTACAAAAGTAACAGCAGACTTGAACATAGACTTGTATAAATGGTCTTACATGCCAACATCAGTGAATAAAATTCTTATACACGGAGCACACATAGTAAGACATTTTATGCTAGTACCTGACTAAGGAGTCACAAGAAGCACGAAATAAGGACGAAAGATATTATTGACCGTTTAATACAAGAAAAGACAGTAGACAGCATTCTTATGAAGATTTATTGAAGGTTTCTTCGGATCCTTACATTTTAAGTTTTCAAAACAAACCTATAAAAATTAAATTTGAAATCGATCAAGCAGCAAAAAAGTTACTTGATTTAAAGTAGACAACATTTGAATGTAATAATATAAATTCTTACTTAAAAAGATTGTTGTATAAATACTTATGATAGGTATATTTTTTTTATCGATTATTAATCAAATGGAAAAATCTTATTACCGTGCATGGCAAGTTTTTTTTTTAGTCACATAATCAGACTTATTGTTTTTACAAACAATACGTCATTCAAATGATTATGAAGAAAAAATAGGAAAATATGTGACACAATAATATCCCATTATGGTTTTATGTTTGTATTATTGGATCGGTCATCTTGAAATTAAAAAATAATATAACAGTTTTTAAATCAGTGATCTCCAGAGCACCCAACAAAAACTTTTTCAGAGATAAATGAACTTTACAAGATTTGACCTGCTATATTGGATCAGTCATCTTGAATATGCAAATTGTAATGACAGATTTGTAATCAATTTTTTTAGATTCAGTCCACTATATTAGGTTTATTTATTATAATATTTTAACTATCATACATTTTAAGTGTATGTATTAAACCTCTGATATCTAGTTACATAATAATTTATTCATAGTATTTTATTCATCAGCATCTAGTATTTACCGAATTTTGAGGTTCATTACAACTAATTTATGAAAGAAAATCAAAAATCGGTTTATAGAGTTTTTTTTAAATCTTCATAGCTTTAATTAAAAAAAAAAAATTTTAAGATTGGATAAAAGGTGTGAACTCTAGGTTATTTTGAACAAAAAAAAGACTGTTGGGGACCACTGTGCGTCGTGTTAAGCAAAATAAAGCCTTTTCGAAAAATGGCTTCAAACAAGTTTTCGGATCACATAGAACATTTTTTTAAACGCGCTTTTGTTCCTTGAGAGTTACTATACAAATTCCGTACTTCTATCTTGTCAGCAGGCTGTGGCGTACAGTATACATAGCATACTAATACGTACGCACTCGGCTGAGAGCGTAGCTAACTGTTTTGGATTAATATTTACAGGGCCTCCTAACAAGTTAGAAGTACAGAATTTGTATAAGTCGTTCATTAACTCTCGATGAACAAAAGTCCGTTCAAACAATTGTCCTTAGTGGTCTCAAAACTTTGTTTCAGCCTATTTTCGAAAAAGCCTTTATACGCTCAAAACGACTGTTTGCCAAAACTGAAAGTGGGATCGATGCGAAATTTTTAGCACACCTTAAGTTTTACCAGAGGAACATTGTATTATAATTCCAGTCCTTAGTATGCAAAGTAACCGATGTTATAAATTTAGATAAAAACGGCATAAATAGCGGTATTTTGCAATTTGCAAAAAAAACTGCTTAACCGATTTGGGACCAGCGCAGCTGGTTTTTTTGGGCTTTTTATTGCGCATCCTTTTTATACAAAATTTTTTTATTCTTTTAGAATTTCTTTCGTTTTAGGGCCAAAAAACCTGCTTTTGCCACTTTTGCCATTTTTTTAAGCCATTTCCTGACATTTTCAGAGATTACATTTCATGATTTTCAATACCAAATACCCTAATTTATCCGATCCGATTTTTTAATTGGCAATAGGAATTTCTATCGAGGAAACCTTAATTCTACTACACTATTTGCTTAATTAGCACGACTGCGCGGGCAGGCAGACGAAGGAGAACTGAAGGAAGGGAATCGAGAGGCGCCGCTGGGAAATTCATCCTTCTCGCTTGCACAGACTCGTTGGTTGCAGTAGCCGCTACTGCAGCTATGAAATCCTAGGAGAGCAGGCGAACCAAGACATACTTAGCACAATGTTTTATGAATCATAGGGCATATTTAGACATAATTTTTCAAAACAATCGTGGTACTTCAATTTTAAAATTTGTAGAAAATAGTTTTGTAGATTAATAAAGAATAGTAAAATCATTTTTATGCTTAATAAGATAGAATTACTTATTCGATTAAACTATGGTTTTTCTAATAAAAATATATCAAAAATGGTTATTTTCAAATAAACAAAAATGTCTTAAACATAATCAAGCTACAAAACCAATTTATCATTATTTTACTGCTACATGCATAAGAAAATAAACACGTATCTTGGAATCATAAAAATCGCTCCATGGACTCCCGAAGTATGATTTTTTTTCCCAAAAATCTTAGTTTTTTTTTTATTTAAAATGGATGGAATAAAGCAGATAGATGATTTAAATTAAAGAATAAAGCTATTTGAGTTATCTATAAGATACAACTACTAAGGGAAAAAGTTGAAACGTTTGCTAATATACCAGATAAAATCTTTCCTACAAACTATTCTTTTGCATCTGTTTGAGAGAAAAAAAAAATGAAATATTGTATGAGGGTGGTTCGGAGTGGTAAAAAAATCTATTTTTATGCTATATAGCGTAAAAATATTTTTAAAATCAGATCATACTATATAAAACCAAATAGTACAACATTAATAGTTAAAATTGTCTTATTTGATAAACAACTAGCTTACCCGTCGCCCGCTGCTGCGTTCCGAAATAAAAGTAAATAAAGGTAATAGCTTGGTAACAACAAAATTGAGTATACATTAGTTGCAAAGTCTTAGTGTCTTGATGTATTGGTGAAGAATGGTGGTACGCCAATTTTTAATGTCAAAATATGTGGTGGCATACTTAGAAAATCAAGTGAATTCAAGAGTTCCGTTGGGTAATTGACAACTTCGTCTTGAATCATCACAGTATCGATGGACTTATATGTTATGCACTTCACCTGGTATTCCATTTTAAATTCTGAAATTAACGTCATTAACGTCGTTGTTTGGAGACGCTTATATAGCACGGGCACTGAGCAACTGATGATTTTTGTAGTTCTGCGCAATATTTAGGAAAACATTTTGAATAAATTCGTCTTTTCTTTGGGTTATTTCACAAAAATTGTTTTACGAATCGTTCGGCGAGTGTATAATTTTGTAATTGAACACAAATATTAGGTTTTAAAGTCAATTTCTGTACATACCGCCATAAAACTGATCTTTTGACACATGCATTAAATTCATCAGCTAGTGTTGAACGCGGTATAACTGGAAGGTTTGTTGAAAATCACCCGATAATAAAATAGGTGCTTTACCAAATAAATGTTTATTGGCCCTTAAAAATTTAAGTATACATTCAAGCGCTTCCAATGTTTTTTTTGTGAGCCACGGGGCATTCTTCCCATATGATATATGATTTGATATGAGGTTTGCATACTTAAGGTAGTGGTATCCCTACTACCCTAGTGAGAAGCATTTTTGATCTCAGATTCGACAGTGTGGTATGCCTCCTGTCTCTCTCGCACTTATGTGAAGATATAACCTTTAGCAGTTTTTACGACGGTGATTATTTTATTTCTTATATCACAAATACCTTTAAGTTATTTTGTAAAATCTAATAAGATCATTAGATATTTTTGTGATACATAAAAAATATCGTCAAAAATTCATCATTATTTCGTATAATATACGTCATTAAAGTACAGAAAATGGCACTTCTCCATAAGCATCCATGTTAAAGTAGCAAAAATATGAACACTAATATTTTGCCTCCTAAGAACCCTAGCCTCACAAAAATTTAGTGGAGTACTTATTAGATATTATTTTAGCTATGCGCAAAGTGACATGAAGATCTCATCAGTATTTTGATTTGAGATACAACTACCTTAATGGTAATTTCAGTGCTAAATGCGCTGTACGACCACCATCCAAAAGTGTTGCAGCAATTGCAAATGATGCGATTGTCGGTGCAATTTTGTTTTGCCTCTACCTCCAGGTGCATCTATAAAGTATAATCCACTACTTTGATTTTCTATTGCTTTCATTACTGTATCATATACAATGCGTTGTTCTGCAACCAATTTTGGAAGATCCGTTTCAACAAATTTACCCAAATCATCGATATTAAAATGTGCTACACGGTGCAAATCACAATCATAAGCGTCATTTGTAGATCGATTTAGTGCACACATTCCTAACTGCAGCAATCCTTTATTAGCGATGCGGTGAACATTGCGTATTCGATCCACTAGCATTCTTGATTTTCGTTCCTCTTTTGTTTAATTTAAGCAGGCTTAAGTGGAGTGCAATTGTTTGTCTTCCAATCTTGATTCTCGTCACTCTTCTGTTTCATCTGGGCATGCTTGAGTAGTGCGCAATCGTTCGGCTCACAACCTTGATTCTTGTTGCTCATCTGTTTCATTAAAGTGGGCTTGAGCAGAGCTTAATCCACTGGTTTCTAATCTTGCTTCTCGTTGCATATCAGTCATACCGATATTTAGCATACTTTATCCATTCAAATACAATTATTGTAATGTATGGAACTTTCATATTTGTCATACCGAACATTTGCATGAGTTACCGATTGAACCAAACAATTAAAATTATTTCTTACATTGATGTACGTAATACAACAAAAAAGTAGCCAGAAATATCATTAATATAATGTGCATGTTCTGAATACGATTTTTCTTTTTAAATCGGAGTTTCTCAACGATAGAAGTATAAGATAACAATGTTTTAGAATGATTGAGAATGGTAAATACAGTCATTTTCCTGCCTTACAAAATATGATTATTTATAAGATTGTATGATAATTTTTACAATCAAAACTATAAAAAATTTGTTTCTTAGATTTAAAAAAAACCGTCTCAAAATTATGAAAAAGCTCTAGAACTATATTATCATTAGCTAACATTTATATGCATAAAAAAGTTAGCGTTTTAATCCCTGGACGACAAAAATCTGTACGTAAGTTTCCGAATTATGACCTACTATTTACAAAAATGTTCGTATATCTATCATGAGTAATCAACAAAACGGCATACATAAGATTCAAAATAAGAAAAAAAACTTTTTTAATTCTCTATAAGTTATAACTATTCAGAGAATTGAAATAAAATTTTTTCATTTAGAAAATAGCGAAAAAAAGGATTTGTGAACGTCATGCATCGTTATTGCAACTTTAATAAAATTTCAACTTGAATTGGTCTACTGAATCAACATATGATTATAAAAACAAACATATTAAGCCTTGGATTGTCCAAATCATTCCAAGGATTCCTGAGATACGACTGATTATTCACGAAAGTTTTAGTAGTTTCTTGATGAAAAAAAAAAAAAAAAAATGTCGGGATATGAATCAGCATAGAAACAAGCTATTTTAGTGCTGTATAAAGGTGTAATGATTTAGATCTAATTAAGCTTTTTTTTCTCTGAAAATAGCAAAAAAAAGGTTTTTGAACTGAAAAAATCGATACAACATACTTAGAAACGTACAAAACCAGAATTTTTTCTGATGCACTATGAGGGTATGAAACAAAACATTTTAAGCCTTGGTTTATTAAAATCTTTTGAAGGTTTCCCGAGATATGACTAATTGCATGTACACACACTCACATGCACGCACACACACAACCACTTTTGTCAACAATAATTTACATCCATTCCAAGCACTATAAAAAACATATTTCACAAATTTTTAAGAGAAGTCAGTTTTTGACCGATACAAAGCTGCCTCTGTAAGGAAGCAAACATTTTTTCCTAAAAAATAGCAGAAAACTGTTCTGTGAACATTAAAAGTCGTCATAACAACCTTAATAGGGTATAAAACTCGAATATCTCTATCAAACTGAAATATGGATATAAAAACAAACATTTGAAGCCCTAGATCTTCGAAATCACTCAAAGGGTTCCTGACATACAACTCACTGTTCACCAAAATTTTAGTATTTTGTTGAATAAAATAAAATACAGTAACGTAAGAAGGTACTTTAAATTGTAAAATAAAGCTTTTGTAGTGCTCCATGGGATATGATTATTCAGAAAATAAAATTCAAATTTTTGTACCCCTAAATAGCAAAAAAACCGCTTTTTGTATACCAAATATCGTTATAACAATCTTTGTGCGGTATATGAAACTGAAATTGGTTTTTTCGACTGCCATGAAGGTACAAAACAGAACATTTGAACCCTGGATTATTAAATTGTTCAGTGGGTTTATAAAATATGACTGATCATACACACACACCGACGCACACACACACACACACACACACACACACACACAAGCACAGATGCACGCACGCATACATAGATAGATAGAGGGAGAAAGAGATTCACACACAAACGTACAGACATTAAATACAGGGTGTATTAACATTCTAAATACTATAAAAAAACATTTCTGACATGTTTTTAAGATAACTTTTTTTTCTACCGATACAAAGCTTCCTCTTTCAGGTAGCAAAGAGCATAAAATACTTTAAATGATAATTACTTGTCTGTTTAAAAAAAAATAATATTAGGTTCACCACAATTTTAGTTCATGTAAAATTTCTTTGTTTACGTTTAAACAGTTACGATATACTTTGACATCAGAAACTTTTATGTTAAACCCGATGATTATCATACTGCAAGATATTATAATACTCAACAAAAAACAAAGATTGATAATGTACAAGACAAAGAGATGGGAGTAAAGTATTTGTTCGTCGATAATGCAGGACATAATAATTTCAATGGCCACGAGGGAAGATACTTTTTCATCAACATATCGAAAAATCCGCCAATCAGTACTGAATCGAGCTATTCGCTGTGTTCAAGTGTATTGGCGACATCTGATGCCGGAATAGTGCAGACTTGCAGGACTTTTGAGGACTTAATGCATTGTCGATCGTAAATAATATAAGTTTATAGACTATTTAGAGTGCTATACGTGAGATCTATGAGAGTGACAATAACTGTGAATATTGTGGTTATCCGTAGTGTCAAATGTAAAAGCAAAAAGTAACACCGACGTTTGTAATGACGAAACAATGATGCTGCGGAAGCCCGTAGCATAACCTTGATTTCGTAGTGTCAAAGCACAAGAAACTGAGCTGGTTCGTAAAGTGACGCGAGTATGACGCGAGTGACCGCAAATGATGTCCTAACTGCGTCATCTTAGCACGTCGCTCGCTTAATTTTATTCATAATTCTTCAACTGTTGCATTGTTAACTTAAATTTCTTTTCAATGTAGGAGCTAGGTGATGCATGCTCTCATAAATATTCCCATTATCTTTATGTTTGACTACTAAGAATAGTTGAAAATCTCAATTATGTACAGTCGACATTGTATTGAGTCCTCAAAAGTCCTGCAAGTCTGCACTTTTCTCTCACCATCTAGTTTTTCTTCACCCCCTCCAACAACTTGCACACAGCGAATAAGAACGAAGGAGAATTCGAGCTAATATCAGACTCAAAGAGGAACCAAAAATCATGGTCCTTTGGATAAACTAGTATGGACAAAGTAAAAACAAAGTAGATAATACGATAAAAATGGTGAGTCAGCGCAGAGGTATGGTGAGAGAAAAAGAGAGAAAAACAGAGAAAGAGAGATGAAGTACTTGGTAAATGGGAACTAGCCGTTTCTAATACTCTGCACGACAGAGTCACAAGATCATAAATTCTTCAACGCAATTGCTTTGTTTTTTATATTTCTGCCATGGAGCTTTTAGGTAGGATAACGTGACAAAATAAGCTACATATGACTGTAACAGGTTGCAAATATTACACTACCCAGTGGAGATACTACAAAAAACACGAAGCAAAGAAATGCTACCATACTTTCCATAAATTTTACAATTTCATCAATATAATTTTCTTACGTATGCCAAATATAAAGCTTCCTCTATGAGAAAGCAATATGTGTTATGTGGAATGCCGCTGGTGAAAGAAAGAATATATCCGATACGATACTGATTATATATTAACTTACTTTGTGTTTACTTAGGAAGTAAACAACTGTGTGGCAAACGCACGTTTGAGACTGATACGGGAGACCATTAATGTTGATACTTTATATTTTTATGACTTTCTTTACAATGTCTAAATTATATAATTCCAAAATGTACCGATTTTATTAACTAGCCTGATTAAGGCTACAGTAGCAATATTTTTGCCGAAGAACAACCCATACAGTAGAAATATTTTAGCATTTCTAAGAGGATTAGAGCATAAGAGAGACAAGCTTATTAAATGTTTTATTCAATTTGGCTTACGCAGCTATCATGCTTTTACAAAATTTAACTATTCAACAAATTTTGTGAGAAATTACAAAATTTTGTTCACTTTAATGTCTGCAGTCGTTGCCATGCACAACTGGATCATCTAATTAAAGATATTTAAATTATATCTGATGAAAGTAAAGCTATAATTTGTATCAATAGAATGAATTATTAAATAAAATCTTGACGAAAATTATTTAGCATGAGTCGACAGTTTTGTTTAGTGCTGCTGCTGTCTCTTCTCGCTTGATTCCTACTCGATAACTGTCAAATTATTGAATAAAAATGTTATTTTAAAAAAGTGGCTCTCTTTGCTCTTAGTTTGGTACAATGAGGCTGCCTCAGCATTAACTTATGATCTAGTTTGAACTAGCAAGCATTTCAAACTGTAAAATTTAGAGACTATTAAGCGCATTTAGTATATACCATTTCGTTGTACCTTACCAACTACCTCACTTCGAGAAATATTTATCAATAATTATTTATTTAGCCATTTTCTTGTTAAATTACAGAGAAGACCAGCTAAGCTGATGCTTCTAGGAATCAATCAAGCTACTATTCGTTATAATCCGATAATAATTTAAAGAGAAAACTTACATTTTGTGATCGTAAAATAGCAATTACTAGAGTGCCAATTACACGAAATGTTACTTTTCTCAAAAATTATGCATCAAATGACTAGAAACTTGCACAGGGTCTCTAAAATAAAGTTACAAACGCAGGTCTTCTCATAGTTTGTGTAAATATATTGAATCTGAGGAATACATAAATTTATCAGCAACAGTTTCTATCTTACCGGCAACCTTATTTTCACTAATAACTAATTATACAGCTGTTTTTGAGTAAAATAAAGAAGAGACCTGCCTCGCTGCCCTCGCTGGTAATTCAAGAAGTCTAACAAGCTAAGATTCATTGTAATCCATTTCAAATTGAAAGAGAAAAGTTACATCTCATGCTGTCCGTACCTGTAACTTTCCTACTGTATCACGATGATGTAACTTTTCTCTTTTAAGGACGTTCCATTCAGTTAACAGGGAAAACATTTGAGGGGCAAGGGGAAACAGGCAGCGAGTGAAGAAGTGGCAACGCTGCACAAATAATGTAGATATACGCGTAATTCGACTTGTACATAAATTATATACATACATTCATTCATACATACACGAATAAAGTTTCCTTCGCGGACAGCAATTTCAAGACTTATTGCCATCTGGCGAGTGAAGCCGGAAGCTCGAGTTGCCTTACTACGTTGTCGTATCGTTTTTTTCAACCGTTTTAAATTTATTTTTTCGTAGAAAAAATCAGATGATCATCGCAAAACTGGGTATACAATAAATAAATAACATTATATGTGACATATTAAAAAATCAGCGAAATTAATTATGCCAATTTTCTTAAAACTAAGTTTTTATCAGTTTTCCCATAAGCAACCGTGTTCAAATGACTGAACTTTGAAATTTAATATCTCGAAAACAAAACAGATAAACCTTTTAAAATTTTTACAGGTTTATTGTAACAACAATAAGAGCGGCTAGTAGAAATTTCAAAAAAATTCATTGAAAAATTTTATCTCTACCGAACGTCCTTAATTTGCTATGTATTACAATGAAACTTAGCTTGATAGACTTTTCGTAATACCAGCTTGGCGTATCGTCTCTTTATTATACTTAAAAACAGCTATATAATTAGTGATAAGTGAAAACAAAGTTGCTGGTGAGATACAAACTGTTGCTGATAAATTTATATATTTCTCAGACTTAATACTTACACAAACTATGAGAAGACCCGCGTTGGTAACTTTATTTTAGAGACCCTGTGCAATATTTAAGTCATTCGATGCATAACTTTTTTCTTTGATTTCTTAACAAATTATAACGAAAAATGGTTTGATTGATTTCTAGAAGTATCAGCTCGGCTTGTCTTCTCGTAATTCAATGAGAAAACTACTGTATAAATAATCATCGATAAATATTTCTCGAAGTGACATGACGTAGTCTTTAAGGCAGATACAAAAGGGTATATACTGAATGCCCTTAAGGTGCAGGGTGCTTGCAAGTCAGTTGAGTAGTGTGGAAAAATCGAGCTGAACGTCAGTGCCTACAAGGAATCCCTGAAAAATATCTAGGACTCGAAACTACTTATAGCTTTAACGATTTTACATTGAGCCAAATTCCAACCCGTTGATTTAGCAGAGTAATCGACTATAGCTTTGACTCGCATCTCAGCCATAGCAAACTTCCTTGTCAGGCAAAACTTTCTGTGCACTTTTACCAACAATCGTGATGACACACACACACGCGCACGCTCACATACATACACACACACACACACACACACACACACACACACACACACACACACACTCATACAAACACACACACATTTTTTGTATTACTTCGAACAAACTGCTTCCTAGACTTACTTACCTTTTATTACCAGTAGCAACAGTAACAACAGCGGCAAGCAAATAGTTTTGTGGATTTTTCCAGCCACGCTATCTATGGTGATAAGGACCATTGTGAGCCGACAAGATAGTATTTCTTGTATCCGCCTCAAGTCTACTACAGCTGATGCTAGCTTTTACCTCCCCTACAGTTCCTCCTCCTTCTGCTTCTTTGTATCCTTCTCCTACGGTGTTCAACAAATATCAAGCAATTTTCTACAGCTTGTCTACTTGGCACGCACTCATATTGGTAGCACAGACTCCGTCGCTTACGGTCCAACACAATTTTCTCTCTTTCAATTCACCTGTTTGTCACTCGGGGATGCTGTCAGGCACATATGTTAACGATCGACATGAATTGCTTGCACTAACAGTCTGATATGTCCACGTTGCTTGCTATAATTCGTACTCATTAATTGTAATGTCTATGAAAGCATCAAGCATGGAAAAACGATAAAGGGTCGTTTACAGTGAGCAGGCCGCAGCACCCACTTGGCCGTTCGACCGGTTGACTGAGTCACGGTTGTGGTAGCTGGTTGGCAAATCAAAGCAGGGGTATGCAGCGGTGAACACGTAGGTAGGGACGTTGCTAGGAGTTGGAGAGATAAGGGGATGGATGTTGTACAGTAGAGCTCGACAGATCTCGAGCTGCAACTGACGAGGGATGCTGCACGCGGATGGAGCAGTACAGGCGGCAGGGCGCAGAATCCAAATATTTTACCGGTACACCCCCTCACCTCCCGGTCACAACGCTCGTAACAGTGGTGGGTATGTATAGCGGATGGGCTGATGGTAACCACCCTCGCATCCTGAAACCAGTCCTAGCCCCTCGCTTATTCAGCAGCCGCCGTCTCGCCACCGGACATCTCTGTCGCATGGTCTCAGTCCCATACCCAAGCATAATTCTATAGCGTACCCCTATCCTCCTCCTTCTCCCCGATTTCTCCTCTTTCCATCCCTTGCCAATCCCTACACCCCCTTATGCGCAGATGTAGCCCCCTGGTAAGGTTGAGCTGCATGCAGCCTGATCTCTTTATACTTTAACGGGGTACTGTTGTTAGCGTGTCCTGTTTATGTTCTTGCTGCTTTATTTTGAGCTGATTCAGTTTTGCTCTTCTCTTAGCATCTAGGGGCTTCGCGCTCCGATTTCTCTTTTTCATCCTCCCTCCATGCTCTTTCTCTTATTCCCTTTTCTCTTTCTCTCTCTCTCTCTCTCTCTCTCCCCCCTATCAAAAACGCCCTCGTCCCTGCTTATTTGCTTGCCAGCAATTCACCCGATTCCAGTTGTTTCTTTAGTCGACTGTATCTTAAACACTTTAAAGTTTACAAGAAAATTGATTTGAATCTCACCCTTATTACTTTGACCCATACTACCGCGCTCTTAAGTTGCTCTTTCTATTCACCACTTCGTCACTTTTTCTTCTTATTGCTCTTTCTCTCCTTTTTTTAAATTCCTATAATTTTTTCATTCCCATTTATTCAGATTCCTGACAAGCTAGGTGACTTCTCTTGGTTCATGCTAGCTTACTTACTTTCTTACTTGTTTACTTACTTACGTACATATTTACTTACGCCCTTGCATACTTACTTACGTGCTTAGTCACTAGCGACAAACTGTTTCTACCATTAAAACAGCGGTTTACATGGTAACGGATTGAATGGCCCCCATAGCCGTGCATGAAAGCATATTTTCTGGAAAAATAACTCAGTAATCTGTTAGGAAAAGCGTAAGGCAAAAGTTTTTTAGTTAAAGGGGATGACAAACTGGCGTACATGATGCGTACGTGTACGTGCCCTTTTGCTTTTTCTCTGAACAACGTTCTTCTGTCTTCAGCAATGTAGGTGGTGTAGGTCTCAAGGATACAATTTGCTGTGTGCAAGTCGGTGGAGGGAAGGGCTGGCGCCACTTGTCTCTTTAACACGCAGTTTTATGGAAAAGTCCGGCAAATCCGACAGTGGCGTCCGCTTCAACTAATTTTCTTCCATAAGATTTAACATGGGATGTCCGGTAAAACGGGGGCACCACCGAACTTGCACACAGCGAATACTCATAATACCTTGACTTAAGGAGGTTCTTCCGCTCTCTTGATTGCGGAAAATTTGTTTGTGTCCAGCTCGCCAGTACTCAAAGCAATATTGTTACTTAATATATTTTAAAAGAACTAAATCGTATACTTCAAGATATCTAGTTTCATATAAATTAAGCCAAACAGAGTAAATGCTTTTCATTTACGAGATAAAAAATATAGAGTAAACAGCAAAGTCCATCCAACCGTTATTTGATAAAGGTGGATTATAAATTCTCGAAAATACGAGTTTTATTGACATTGCATTAAAAAACCCTGCTAATCATATCCTTAGGAAATAGAAGAAAAAAATTATTGTGCTTCCTACAATGCAGGTTTAAAATCTCAAATGCAGTTTCAATTTTACGTTTAAATTCATCGAATTTTCAAAAGCGATTGTAATTCACTTTCAGATGTACTAAAAATTTCAAGCGCATTTTCAATCATTGCCTCAAATACTTCACAAAATTTTCATACTCGATTTGTATTTTATTTCAAAAATTTTACTAAAGATCCAAAAGTATTTTAAATTTACATTTAAATATATTCTAAATTTCAAATGCGTTTTGAATTTACTTTTAAGTACTTGTGTATTTCTAAATAAGTTTCGTATGTAATTTTAGAACTTGTCACTTGAAATTAAAAAAAAAAAAATTCTCGTAGCAATATTTGCTTATTATCAAACTATAATTCTTTTAAACATGTGTTTTAACTCCTTAAAGTGGTATACATATTATTGAAATGATAAAATATTCAATTAAAAACAACTAATTCGCAACAGGCATGTTTATTATGATTTACTATTATTACTATATTGCTGTATTGTTATATATTTTTAACTTTGACCAGAGAATTAATTATTTGAAATATTTATTCCAAGTTATCACGATATGTGATTAGCTATATACGTTATCTTAATAAATATTACATCTAACTACATATAGTTTTTTTTTGTATATTATAGTGTCATACGTCCTTTCTTTTGCGGCACTTGACACTTGGGAGATGACCGTCATAGCAAAATCGTTAATATGATAAAATACAAGCATCCAAATGATTAATATGTATATATTTGTGAATGTGTAATATAAGAGGGTAACATGCAAACAAAAAAATGTATTATACTGAATAATGAAGCAGCACATCAATGTTCGTAATATTGATTCATTCTTTATTGTAACTATCGTCTTATTAGTACATTCATAACCTTTAGCATTTTAAATATGCAAATATTCTACGATTCGGCCAAATTCGTTAAAATACTTGTTCTCTACAAAAGCCAAGGTAGTCCTGCAAAAAATATCCATTTCAATTCACTAATACATCATGATGCATGCGTTAATATAACTTTTTGATTGACACAACATATAATTTATTACTTCCTGTAAACACAGCTTTTGAAAGAAAATTTTCAGACGTCTTTTGCTCTGCCTTTAATTTGTCATGCTATCAAAAAAACTTTTGATACTTTTTGGTTGACCTTCACCTTGACCAGCCTGACTAGTATTTTGTTTAGAACTCTCTTTGAGAAAGAGATCTTGAATGTCATTTAACTCTTGGTGTGGTGAGGAGCTTCTCATGACTTTATGTGAGAATGTCGGAGCACGAGTTCTTTTATGATTGTTGGAGTAGTTAGATATAGTAATTTTAACATGTTGAGGGCATCCCTTACACTCGTGTAAATGAGCAGCTATTCGAGTAATATGTAAAGCACAAACATGTGAGCAATACCTGCACCCGTATTGTAGTAATTTCTTACTCGGATCTGAAGGTTTGGGGGTAAAATGTTTTAATACTCCTTTTTGGTACGACATATCTACTAATCACTAATCAAATATCTGAAAAGTTTTGTTGACCTATTATAATAAGTACAATGTATAATGTGATTAATATGTGAGTGGTCCTAATTATTAACACTTAGGTACATACGTTTGTTTTTATAAAGGTTATACACGCGTGCGCCCTCGCACTTTCGAACCAAGAGACTGAGAGACGGAGACTGTACTATAACTATGGGTAAACCATAGCTTCGTCTACTGACACCTACGACCTACCCTTACCTATTAAAAAAAATCCACTCATCTATATACCGTGTCTCATAATCAAGTGCTGACCGGAAAGGGCAATAAAGAGCAAACGAAAATAAGATAAAAGGTATTTTCAGAATGTGCTTTAGTCAAGTACTTTTTTTAAACTAATTTTAAAGGTCAGTGATGAAGTACAGCCTTGGTTAGAAACGTCGCCTGTACATGCCTGACTATTCCTTTCCAATATCACTGAAAGTGATTCCGCTCGTTAATACATAGCCGTGAGCGGTAAAACGGGCAGCGTAACCATATTTGATGCACAAGCTAGGCCGAACAAAGTAAATGTCAAACTGAAGATGGGCAGAAATAACGTTCTAGTGCAGCAACCGACTTCGTAAGCCTGCAATCAGCAATGTAAAGAGATGTTGTGGTGTGATCTACAAGTTTTAGACGCACTGTTTTCACTATTTCCCCATTAAATCGAAATTGAGATCATTTTAGGCAATCAGAAGGATCTTTAAGTAACTTAAGAAACTAAATCTTAAGCCATCAAGTCCCTCGTAACCTAATACGCTTGATTAGCTTTATAATTAAATAATTAAATAAATGATATGTCAAGCAAGCAATTCCCAGTGACCCAACAGTCCTGCTTGGTTTTACTTTTATTAATTAGATAAATAAATCAAATCACAAGCAATCAATTCGCAGTAATTTAATACTCTCGCCTTAATTAACTATTGTTCATTAATTAAATATACCATATGCCGTTCAGTTTATATTATTACTTAATGCATAATAACTTATTCTAAGGGTGCTAAGTTATCCAATGATCTGGCTGGCCAACGTACTTTTTTTTTTTAAATGAGAAATCATGTTTGTAGATAATACCTTATAGTAGAGATAATATCCTATCTCCTATGTAGAATAGGGTACGATCGTCACAAGCAACGGCTGTGATTTGTCCTCTCTGTGTGTAGTACAGAATTCTATAACTACAGCTGTGTGAGCTAATGTGTATCATATACTTTAATCTTCTTCTATTAATTGTTTCAATATTCTTAATCTTCCTATTTGATGATAGTACTGTAAATAATATTTAAAATTATTTTATAAATTAATTTTTGATTTATAATTAATTAAATGATATAGATATTTGTAAAATAAGATCTTTCTCATTTTCTTGTAAGTACAGGCTTGTTTTAACGTTATTAGATTAAAGTTAAGAGATACAATGTTTTTCTACTTGGCCAGCTAATCAGCAACCTTACCGAAAATGTACGAAATATATGCATAATTGTATGCATACATTTCGCGTTTTTGCAAAAAATTATGCATACATTTCGTACATTTTCGGTAAGGGCATTTTTAATTTTCTGTTTTTTATCAAATGTATAAAGAACTATATGTTGTAAAGCAAAACCTTTTTCTTAATACTTGTAATACTTGTGGACTATTAGGCTGTACGCAAAATTTTTGATTTAGAAAAACCTATGGAGCCATCAATAATGTGTGCATTATTTTATGCAAGGGCCAATGATATATTTATTCAATACAACCATATTACTTGGTTGGATGGTTCCTATACAACATGATAAAACCTGATAAGAACTTCTTCTAGTATAACGGTCGAACAATTCTGTAATATAATATTTTATCAGTAAGACTTTATATATTTTGTTTGTATCGGTGTATATAATGAAAAAATGTTTGTTATAAAACTAGAAGAAAAATACAAGTATATCCCTATAAAAATATTATAAG
>JAPYYV010001060.1:0-43207 GCA_030522625.1 Copidosoma aretas
ACACCGGAATCGGATTCAGCACCTCGAAATACATATAGTATGTATATTCGCTTATAGGTACCCTGACTTTTTTTTTTTTTTGTGGTCCTGTGTTATCTGATGGAGATCAATCATATCCCGAAATTCAAGACATATTAAACGAAATAAAAACTTGTGACCCTGAAAATTTTGACCACTTACACTAGATGATAGAATTACTGAGATACCCAAACAAACAGAAAACTTTGAACCCTTATTTGACGAGAATACAATTATATATGACGAACGGAAGACTATCAATTCCTCCACGAATACAGAAAGAGGTCCTATTAAGTTTGAGTACACCAACACAGATGACTAAAAAAGATAGACGAACCAAAGCACCTGACTTAGAAAAAATAACGGAGGAACCCTTGAAGAACTTGGATAAAGATAGCATAACCTCAGTGAACCATAATAAAAAAAAGTTATTAAATCAAAGTTCTGCACCTCATTTTATGCTGCAATCAGATTTATAACCTTTTCAACCAATAAATCGATACGAAAACCAAAATGGACATGTGTACGTCAGTCCCAGCGATAACAGTCGTAGTCGCAGTCGTAATAGAAGTAGTAGTAGTAAAGTAGTAGTATTAGTAGTAGTACTAGTAGTAGTAGCAATAGTAGTAGTAGTAGTAGTAGTAGTAGTAGTAGTAGCAGTAGTAGTAGCAGTAGTTGTTGTAGTACTAGTAGTAGTATTAGTAGTAGCAGTAGTAGCAGTAGGAGTAGTAGCAGTAGTAGCAGCAGTAGCAGGAGTAGTAGTAGAAGTGGTAGCAGTAGCAGTACCAGTAGAAGAAGTAGTAGTAGTAGCAGTAGTAGTAGTAGCAGTAGTAGTAGTATCAGTAGTAGTACCGATAATTTTCCAAAATAGGCCAAAACTAGTAAATAACGTGATTACTACTAGATATTGTCTAACGTATAAGAGAAATAATATGGAACACTTTATTTGCAAAGATTGACATCCAGACACATCTGCCTCGACTATTAAGATCAATAGGTGTACTGGACCTCAATTATTTGAAATCAAAGAAGCCAAAACGAGACCAAATATTAATATTACCTTATGGAGGACATAAAATACTGTCAATTGTTATAAGTGAAACATCTACCAATTTTATAACGTCGGAGCTTTTAAATCGTTTAGACGAATAATAATGAGGCAAAATCTAAAAACCTCGCGAATTTTAAGAAGGGGAGACCTTACAGACAAATTAGGACCTGGATTAATAACAAAAACATCATCAATAACAGTTAATTAAATGCCTATACAGATTACCTTCTGTTACGGTAAAGCTGATTTTCCAAAATCTGAAGATCGAAAACACTACAAACTCTACGTGATAGCCGCATCGGAGGTAATAAGGGAATAAGTAAAACTTACAGGAAAATTAGAGAACGATTTTATTGATTCAGAATAAGAAATGATATTCTTAATTACGTACGACAATGCAGTAAGTGTCTGGAGAAGTAAATTAAATGAATAAAAACAAGAGAACCACTGGTGCTTACAGACACACCTATTAAAGCTTTTGATAAAGTTTCCGTTGATGCTGTTGATAAATAAAGAATGACACCAAATGGTAATTGTCATCTATTAACGATTTAATATACTTTGACTAAATACATCATATTTGTCCCTGTACCTGACTTAAGATCAAGTACCATACCTGATGCACTAGTACATAATCTGATCCTAATCTATGGTGCACCCAGAGCGATCTTGTCAGACAGACATGCAATTTTCATGTCTAACTGATTGGAACAACTTGTGAGAACATTAAAAACGGACCATTTAATTACATGAGGATATCACCTTTAAACTAATGGCTCGCTGGAAAGAATCATGCTGCGTTGGCTGATTTTATAAGAACCTATTCTCAAGCTTAGCTAGATAATTTAGCGAAATTCGCAGCTTTTGAATATAATACAAGCGTACATGCTTCTACAAATTTTACACCTTATGAACTTATATTCAGTAAATCAGGGAGATTACCTCTAAAAAGATCTAAGGATGAGAGAATACGAACTTACCCATTATATCTGCAAGATCTCATAAAACGACTGCAAGATATGCAAATTGCAGCAGGAAATCAACAAATAAAAATGAAAATACAAGCTAAAACAACATATGATAAAAAAATGATACCTTTGGATGCAAGACCCGAAGATTATGTATGGGTAAAGAAGGAGGTACGCACCCACAAATTTTATGAATATTGTAATGAATCCCTAACAGTTAAAACTATTCTGGACATAAACAATGTTCTCTTAGAGAAGCAACATTGAGAAATTATAAGAAAACATGTGGATATAATTTAGTACCGAGATAAATTTTGGCAAAATTACATAAGCAAACTTTTACAAATACGATGTGGATCGTCATCAATATCTGGATGACTATAGCAGCTGCGGTTGCTACAGGACCCAACTTTGCTGGTAATTATACTGTATAACCTTTACCAATAAACCCAGGTATTTATTACGAACAACTGAATATGATGAAAATTAAAAGCAGATTGGAGAATAACAATATCGTTTGTTATTATCAAATTGATAATGGAACAAACACCTACCCAAGGAGTGATTGTTTCGACATTTTATTATACAACTTGGACATTCGAATTGCTCCAATTATATGGAAATAGATCTCATAAATTTAAAAATAGCTTAGTTAAACCCACAGAAATATACTATACGAAATATTATAAATACTATAGGAATCGATGATAAAAAAAAAGATGTCATACCAGTCCTGAGTGTAAGTACTAAAGGATTAGCACCTCTTGGAATTATAGGAAGTATACATGTCAGAATAATTGAAGCTACTTTACATCACATGATTCAAGCAGATGGGGACTTGATTGATATATTGCACGATTCTCAACGAGGCCGAGTTTATCCTAAACTACTTTTCTTTGAAATCTTACGATCAGTGGCTTAAGATGTAAAAAATCTGGCAGTAAAATTAGAATTTGTAGCGCCGATAGAACATTTATATGCAGGGGACATAAGTATCTTAAGCAAATTAGATGTCGATCACCAAGACAATAGAACAATACTAATTGTTTATTTACTACTCGTGGATAGCACTCCTTATAATGTATACAGGTTACTTCCAGTAATGATACCCAAACTAAATCAAAATGGAACTGCTTACGTACAACCACAATACCCATATTTAGCAGTAGCTGTGGATCATGATTTGTATTTACGATTAAATGATTTTACTTATAATCAATGTGACAAAACCAGATATGGCCACACAAAAAAAAAGAAACGCAATGGATTTATTCATCGGCCGATAATTTATAGTTATATTCAATATAAAGGGAAGAGCAGATAAATATAATAGGTCCTAAACGAATAGACTGACAAAAAAAATTAATGGAGATGGATTATTAAGAATGACCAATGCATGTATTGGAAAAACTCACGAACTAACTTTGACAAGTGAACACAAGATAATAACGAATATACAATATACTTATCAAGTGACTGTCACTCTCAACCTCTCTGAATTACATGAGCCACTGAAAGACCTTGATGTTTTCTCCTGATGCCACAAGAGAACTTCAAGAACAGAACTTTAATGATGATTCATGGAAAACAAAGGAAATAAGACTACATGATGTAATGAATCGAATGGAGATAATACGTAGCCGGCACGAGTGTTTGGGAATAAAAAAGAACTTTGCTTTTACGCTGATTAGAACTATCACCGAAGCCATAATAATTTTACTTAAAATCATCATTGTCTTTGAGAGAATGAGGGATTACTCATAATAGAGAACCATCAGAGAGTCGTCAGAACAATCTGGTAAAATAAGGTTACAAACCCAATCCATATCGAACCCAAAGTTTTCATTAAAAAGAAAACTATTTTGGATGAACTTAATGCAGAAGCAATTCATTCAGAAATGAAGGAAGAAATAATTAAAAAACCTAAGCATCGTCGTATGGAGAAAACATATAGTTTAACATTTTCACAACACACAACATAAAAATTAGGAATGGACTCATAAGTAATGTCTTGAACCCTAATTTAATTACAGGTTGAGTATGGATTCCAACAACAGTATGAAAGTTTCAATGAAAACAGTAATTGATGTGAACTATCCATTATATAAAATAATCGAACGCTTAGGAAGTAAAGGAAACATAAAAGAAATGCATATAGTTTTAGATTTCCATAATAATTCACAACGAACTGTATCTATAACTTATGCTCCAAACGTAGATTCAAAATGACTTATCTGTCTTCTACCGTGGGATTTAGAAGAAAAAAAAAGAGAAGAAGACTTGTTTAATCATTTTTCCCAATTTGAAATTTTATAATATTGTGATGCCTTTAGAGACAGACAAGGACGACTATTCCAAGGATACATAAAGTATATGAGTTCTAATAGTGCTATTTTAGCATTGCAGAACGGAGAACCTAAATACCATACTAAGTACGCTGAACCCATCAAAAGGAGTGCACAATACAAAATAAAGCCAAAAATAACTCACTCCTTCTGTCAAGAACAAGTCAAGTTAATAACATGTCAAAAGCATATTATTACGTGCAGAAGACAACAACATACTAAAGCTTCAAAAATCATATCAACCTTTGGAACCTCTACCGACTTACGAGAGAAAATCATCAAAAGCAGAATTTCAACCCAATAACCGAACCTTACAATTCTACCAGCTTTTATCCTGCAACGAGGAAATACATCATCTTAATTTTAAGATTTTAGTTATAAGACTTATAAAAATTACAAGATAAGCAAAATATCGAATATTCAGATATTAGTGCGATATATTAGCATCACATAAATACACTATATTAAGGGCTGCGCATATTAATATTCTTTTATATGATATTTAATAATCATTTCTTGCTTTCGTATTTATACTTATTTGTATGAAAAACAAAGATGATAACTAAAGATAAAAATATATATATATATATATATATGTAAATAAAAAAATCGAATGAAAAATAAAGAAAATTTATCTTGCATCATGCAATATACTAAAAACTTTGAAATTGTCATGAATAAAATATCGTTGGTGTTATGTTCTACGCTATTGCAATTATAAATTATAATAGGGTTAGTACTCAGAATTTAGTTCAAGCACAATCTTTTGAGAAGGTATTTTTTTATTAACCTTATTTATCAATGTCCAACAAATCATTTCAATTATTCACAGCACAAAATATACAAGAACAACACCACATATTCATGGGTTAATACCAAATCATCAAAACTTATGCCTCACTTACGCCTACAGACAACACAATGAAAACAATACAACAAACCACAGTTATAGAAAAATCAGCCGAAGGACGTCGTTCGAATTTATAAATCAAAGGACCATGTACACGTAAGCTAATAAAACAAACACACTAAAAGCATGTAAGACCTTGTTGTCAAAAAAGAACAACCCAGCGAATTATCCTACACAAGTTATGAAATAATTGATTATGATTCATCAGAATCAAAAAGAGCGTTGGATGCATTTGAAAAGGCACTAATGATATTAACCGTCCCGCGACCCAGACCAAAATATAGCAAGCAATGGATGAAGATGATAAAGACCAAATACTAATATTTGTAAAAGTACATCGAAAAGGAAATAGAATAAGTGTCCTTATTAGAAAATCGTACAATATCAAATATTTAACGGAATTCTTGGAATATAAACACCTGATTAAAAATATTTATTTTCCAAATGAAAAACAAACCCGAGAAGATGTTCCCGTACATGTTACCTATGGGGACGAAGAGAAGACTGACGATGTGCGCCACATCATTGTACGCTGCATAACTCAACAGCCAAAGAATCAAGTTGAAAACAAACAACCTAACAACACTCAGAATTCGGTGCCTGTTTTAGTACCAACCACCTCAACGGAAACAAAACCAGGAAAATTACCACCAAGGTTAATGACGAAAGTACCGTCGATTGCGACGGCAAACGAATGAACCAAATATCTCATGACCTTTAGCCCATTAAATGCCATCAGTTACATAAAATTAGATGTAAAGAGACAAGATGATAGAGATCAACTTCTTGCAATACGGAATCAATCTGCAGTGATATGAACGGACTTGAAAATTATGAGATTCGCTATACGAATAATCATATAAAACTAACACGAGACGTTATAATCTACGATATTTGTGGATTTAAAATTTATAAAAGTGACATAGAAACACATGCAAATTGGTGCAAAACCCAAATAGATATTATAGCTCAAAGCATGTGCAATCTGTAATAAAGATGTCAGTTTAGTTAAATATGATTGGCATCAAACATTTTGCACCATAACTAATAAAGAATCAGAAAATAGACTTGCCTAATTAATGATTAGGGATCAAAAAATAAAAAAAAGAACCAAAATCGGCTAAGAAAGGAACACTGCTCCAATACGATTCGAGAATAAATAATACAGGACTACAATCAAAACAAGAGATGGGAGAAAATATTTTTGCACTGAAGTATAAAAAACAACAAAAATTTATATCATTTATTCACTTTATCATGCATATTGAATATATATATTCACATTAATCGAAATAAAATCATAATACATAATTATATGAAATTAATTAACTCATACCTATACATTATTACATCCATTTTGCACAACTTTCTACCATTTGATGTGTTTTATATTATAAAATATATTATATATACACCATAAGATTATTTTATCTTTAGTACCAACTTTGATTTCCCAATTAAAAGATAAAATGCTATTATATCAATCGAGAAATCATACAATAGTTGAGGAAAATATTTAAATAGAAATATTATATTTATAATTTTACTAGAAAATCAAAGTCGTCCCTGAACAATGCCGACTTTGTACTTCGTGACTCGTTGTGATTTAAATAAGGTATTGGAATACAACTCAGCGAGTACGAAGTCCAAAACATCTGATCAGCACGTATTGCTCTCTGAGGAAATGCAACTCCTCGCTTGCTAAACCAAGACTTCCGGTGAGGCCTTATCTTATACATTGCTTCTAGGCGAAGTTGTAGTTTAGTAGTCTACTGACATTCATCGAGAGCAGTTAATTAATTAGTAGCCTGCCACCGCTCATCGAGTGTGGTTGATTGATTGTAATCGAATCAGTCATAGTCAAATCAGTCAAGTGTTAATTATTGAAGTTAAGTCAGTCAAGTGTAGACTTTTATTATGGTGCCTGTGACAGTGAAATAATTGTTAAAATTAATGATAAAGGAAATTAATAAGGTATTTGGGGTCCAATACATATAATTATAATACCCTTTTTCTCTCTCTCTCTCTCTCTCTCTCTCGATAAATAAATAGAGCGACGGTAGTTTCAGTGCTGCTGGTTTCATAGCCCGTATGGAAATGTTCGGCCTCGTCCACATATTTAATTAACTTATGTTATATAATAACAAACTATATATATGTATATATACACTTTATGCCAACAAATATTTACATTCTGTTAATATAACAAACGATAATGAGTTATAAGTTAAAAAATAATTTTAAAAATAATAATATGAATAAACTTTAAATCATCTTATGAAAATTGATATTTTTGTTTATGCAAATAGAATTTTAATCTATTAAATATTCTTTCTGACAATAATTTATGAACATAGATTAATAGTGATTCTATATTTTTTACGATAAAAAATTTTTTTTTAAAAGAGTAAATAGTGATTATTACTCGTGTTAAGTTTTTTTTTTCAAGATAGGGGTGCTCAGTGTCTGTTAACATACTTTGAATTTTAATAAATCGTTTATTTATATACAATGTGTTTTACCACAATAAACGAAATTATCACGATATTTTTGTTCATTAGATCACATAAACAATTATTGCATTTTAATAAATGTCATTAATTCTGCAAATCTATGATCCTTATAAAACTACATACTAATTTACCTCGAATAAATATTTTTTCCCTTTTAAGAATATCACTTATGTTAATCAGATACATCATTTCATTAAACGTATCCATATAAATGATTTTTTTGTTGCGAATAAATTACTTACTTCTTTGGATTCAAATGAATCGTTTATTTCTGTACAATACGTTTTGCTGAAATAAACGAAGTGATTTCACTGAATATCGTTTGTTAAATCATATAAAGATTTATTAGATTGTATTAAATATCTATATTCCAGCAAATCCATGAAACCTATTAAAAAAATTTAATTGATTTCAATAATCAATACTTCTCTTTTGAGTGAGTTACTCATTTAGAGCAAAAAGATCATTTTTCACTTATTCTTATAAATGATTTATTGGATGCGAAAAAATCATGTACTTGTATTCTAACACATATTTGTAATTGCCAAATAAATATTTTTTCAACTTTGATATGTCAGTGACTTAAGGCAGTAGTCGAGCAAAAAGACTTTCCTTACGATTTACCCAAATTTTTGCCTACCTCTTGAGGGACTATCCCTTATATTGACATGAATAGCTATAGAAAACTATAGTTCCGGCTACTATAGTACCGGCATAGTTTTTAATGCGCTGTATACGTGTATGTATATGAGTCTTAACCTAGTTTTTTGATTGTTTTTTCATTTATGAGTAGTTTTACATTTTTTAAATGGTTATTTAAACGACACATATGTGATCCTTATATATTATTCATTTTCGGTAAATGACAATGGTAGTAATGAACGCAAAGTGAAATATAGTAACATACATGAAACAGAAGAAAGTGATGATAATTATTATAATAGTGATACTGATAATTATCTACAAAAGTATTTTTTTTATTGAGGGAGACAAAAATTAGAATCAATGAAAAGTAAATGTACGTAGTAAAAAGTATTGCTAACAACTTTTCTATTTATCGCATAGAAAATGATATATGATCCATAAATATATGTAAAATATATGCGTATAGTTTATTTAAATGAAAATTATGACTTATATTAAAGGCCTATTGGTTACTATGCACTAAGAATTTTCATAACCCTGAAAAAATTACTATAAAATATAAAAGTATTAACTTAAATTCTATAATAATTTTCAATAATAATTTTAATTATATTTGTCATGAGTAAACAACAAAATGCTAAAGTATTGTCGATGACATAAATCATAATTTTTCTTAGATACTTAAACAACATTATTCTGTCTATGGGTTAAATGAAAATGAAACCGGTTTTCATCAATGATATAACAGAACTCGGCATCAACTCATAGTTATCCAACGTAAATAGTCATCAGATTTCATGTATCAAACTACAATAGAATATTAAAATATTCATAACAACATAGTGTATATTGCTGGGGAATACTAGGAAAAAACTGTCATCTCCATCCATTTTTAAATATTTCCGAGTTTACTTGCTCATATCCAACTTATATCCATATTATCATCTACCGTCTGTACTGAAGGCTCCTGAGTAGTCAATTGATGAGGTAGTGCTGGTGGTGGTGGTAGAGGATCTGTCGTCATTTTGACAGTTTTTACTCGGTCAAGCATCTCCTTCGGTATGCTTACCATTTTACTTGCGCAATCCATTGTTAAAACTATTTATCAGCTTAGAAACAAGTACGACGAGAATAGGTGTTAGCAGTAGTGGTAACATACTACCTCTACTTTGTAATAAAATTCTTCTCCTTTTGTGCCAAGTAATAGTGAGTTTTTTTTTGGCTGGTGGCGTTAAAACTATTGCCGAAAAAAGTAGACGTAACTAATTTACGCAGCACGTATTTATGTTTGCTGTATTCGTTCTTCTTCTCTTTCAACTTAACGATACCATGTGAAATATGCAAAGCACACTCGCTTATGCACTTTAAGGCTAATTAGTCGATCTGCTGAAGCAAAAGCTTGCGCAATTCACCGTTTTTGCATTGATCAAGAGAAAGTAAGAGAATAATTTTTTTTCTGTTGTAGTGCATCCCATACAAAACTTTTATGCTGTACGAATCGGAGCAAATGCTTGATTCCTTTTTTTTTCAAAATCTCTGCGATAGTCTACGAAAGATTACTAATATATTTCAATGCAATAGTTCTCTCTCTCTTTATGCTTTTCTCTCTCTCCTTCTCTTTTTCTCTTGGTCTTTCTATGACTTGAATGAAAATTTAGAATGTTCCAGATAGACATGCCACGTTATATGTAAAATTTGCGCTAGATCTCTTGGATTTTTATGTATAACCATGTATTTCGTGTTTACGCTCATATCCTCATGTCGTGCTGTGATTAACCTTTATGAAATATATTGTGCGTGATGAAAATAATGCTGACATTTTAATGGTGACATTCTTCCGTGAATAAATCAAGAATTACGCTGCAGCTGAACGATTCACGCGTGGGATCATCGATAAAGAGTAAATTTTTATTTTCGTTCTCACTCGAGTAGTCACTCGGTTTTGGTAATCCTTCACTAAACTTGATCGGTACTCCGCTAAGAGCACGCGTTCCAAGCGCTCGTCACACACTTTACATAACTGCGATAAAATCTTTTTACAAATAAAGTTTTTCTGCACCCTGTCGGTCCACACACGCAGCACGTAAAAGGATGTTTCCAACAAGTATCCGTATCAAAAAATGACACAACACCGTTAACACCAATACGTTGTATTATTTTACCGTGGCGGCGGTGGCGGTGACGCTGGGGATTAGATTATAACCACTTGACAAGCTTACCACTGCGGTTACAAGTTTACAGCGTGCGCTGGAATAGGCTCGTAAGCTCAAGCACCGCGTTTTTATGAGCTGATTCCCGCACGTGCGTGCGATCACGCATGTGCCAGTTATCCACTATTCCAAATATAACTAAAAAAAAGGAAAGTAGGTGTGCGAAAATCTTTTTTTCAGTTTTAATCTGCAAAATTAGCCAGCCGTACTGTAACTAAGGGGGCAGGGGCGTGGTAAAAACCCCGCGAAGTCCCACAAAACCAAAAATAGAGCCTATTACAAAAAAAAACCACATCGTTCACTAACAACGGATAAAAAATTTCCTACAGTGATCCAATATCACATAACCTATAATTTGTTATAATTTCTAGCAATTAAATATGGCGGCAGCAATATGGCGATAAATCTGTTAATTTTGAAAATTTTCATTTTTTTTATAAATCAGGTATAAAATTAAATATTATTGTTTAAATTAATTTAGTAGAATGAAGTTAAGATATGTAATGCCATTAAGTATTAAAGATGGCAGCTGGCACAAAATGGCGGCTGATGTATATCTCTAAGTCCCTGCATCGTGGGTGATGGTTAAAAAAGCTCTCTGAGTAGAATAAAATAAAATAGATTGCACATTAATCAATTTAAAATGGCAGGCAATATATTTTGCTAGCTGTTGTTCATTTTTAAAGCTTACGCAGTATAGGTTTTGAATAGAAGGGCTCTTTAAATGGAATGATTAAAGTAGGTTTCACTTTTATCAGTTAATAATAGAGGACAATTTATGATGGTGGCCGTCACAATATGTGGATTGATCATGTTTTTATACACCCTTTGTATTAGAATACAAAAATCATTTGTACAATAAATTCTTAGACAATATTACAAAATATTAAATAATCTTGCAGGAAGGCTGCTGATGTTAGCGGAAATAATCTGCTGATAGCAACGGCACACGAGGAGTATGAAATTTTAGAAGATGACAGGGTCATAGAAAGGAAAGATTGTAGTGCAGATGAAAGTATAGATGATGATGACAGTCTTGACAATAGTGGTGCCAAAAGTATGTTCACTGAAAGAAGTGAGAGCTATTCTTAGGATAAAAACTAATGAACACGTTTTTACAATTATTCTTTAAAGTACTTGTATATATTTACCATCTACTGTTGTTTACTTTGAGAAAAATATGTGAATAAAGTGTAAACAAACTTTTATGCAGGAATTGTCTAAGTTTGTATCTGCTCTAGAAGCACGTGATAGAAGCTTGTATCAAACTATAATTACGTTATGATTTAATCATTAAGTGCAAGACATCATAACCAAACAACTTACAGCTTACAACTATTTTTTTTATTTTGCGTAACAAGTTATCGTTTGTAAAGTTTAAAAATGAGTACATTGTTTATTAATATATGTCGAAACGTAAATTTTGCAATGTAAACAGATTAACTAAACAGCATTTGATGGATCGATGTCCTATATAAGTATTTACTAAGATATTGAGCACTGCGTACGGGGAATCACGGTAAGTGTTTTTGTTACACATCAGAAATTAAATAAAACATTGGTTGCTTTTGGTGTTTTCTGAAGTAGAACGTTTCTTTATAGTGCCTTTAAGATCATAACAAGTATCTGTTATTAATCTAGATGATTATCGAAAAATGATAAGTCATAGTTACAGTGATAAAAATCTAAAGTGATGACATGTCATCAAACACGCATTTATTTTTGTTGTAACCATTCAGTCATATTGGCATTATTCCAGTTTACTACAAGTAGATAATATGCAATGTTTCGTCGTCCACCATATGCAACTACAGTAATTTCACACAACTTAACGTATTCTACTTTTCAAACATTTTTGTTTGGAACCCATATAAAAGGGATTATGAAAAAATGGTCTATCTACCATTTTGTGAAGGCTACCATCATATATTGTCATCCATTTTTAACTGGTAAAGGTGCAACCTACTTCAATCATTCCATTTAAAGAGCCCTTTTAATACAAACCTACATGGCAAAAGCTTTGAAGATGAAAATCAGCCACCATTAAATATTAGCCACAATTTTAAATTAATAAAGGTGCAATCTATTTTATATTATTTCACTCCGAGTGCCCTTTCATTTAACACTCTTGTTGCGGTGACTTTCGAGACATACAAAAACCGCCATTTTGTGCAAGCTGCCATCTTGTCTTAACCACTATTTTATATTTATAAAGGTAAGATCGATTTCATTAGATTTCACTTTGAGGGTTCTTTTATTTGACACCCATGTTGCGGGAACTTTGAAGACATACAAAAACAGCCATTTTGCGCAAGCCGACATATTGTCTTGGCCACCATTTAAACTGATAAAGGTAAAATCTATTTTATTTTATACCACTTGGAGAGCTCTATCACTTGACACCCATACTGCGGGAACTTCGGAGATATCCATCAGCCACCATTTTGCGCCAGCCGCAATTTTCAATACAAAATGGCATTATGTATTTCATCTTTATTCTTTTAAAAATAAATTTCAACAATTATGTTCAAGTAAATACCTGATTTATAAAAAAAAAATTAATTTTTTCAAAAATGTTAATTTTGCTCGCCATGTTACTGCCGCTATCTTTAATTGCTGAAAACCACAACAAATTATAGGTTCTGTGACATTACATTACTATAGGAAATTTTTTATCCGTTTTTAGTAAACGATGTTTTTTTTAAATAGGCTCTATTTTTGGTTTTGGGAGACTTCGTGGGGTTTTTGCCGCCCCCTCTTCCCGAGTCACGGTACAGCTAGAGACTAATTTTTCTCTATTCTACTGCCAAACCCTGAAAAATAAAAAAAAAAAACGTCCAAATCGGAGTTCCCTGTCAAGAGTTATATTATTTCAAGACAAGTTTTGGCATTCTGGCCCACTGTGCGCCATTTTAGTACATACAACGAGTTTTTGTTTCTTCATTAGTTACATCTTCGTGTATTTTTGTTCGTAGAATAGCCTTTAAGATTAATCGTGTTTGATTTTATTACAAATTTTTACGCTCAAACTCATCGCTCCTTTAAAAAAGAGCATTTAATATTATTTCTTTGATGTTATCGTAGTAAATTTTTAGACCATTGGATTAATTTAAGTTTATTCCTTTGATCTTACAACTTGCAAAAATATCTCTTGTTGGAGTTACAACGCAAAAAGCATACAACTAAGGACCACCAGATAAAAAAATTGTTATGTACGACCCTTCGCCGTAGTTTATTAATTCATCTGTCATATCTCCAAGCTTTAAACCCAAACGTGGATTATACTCGTAGGGATCATTACTCGTGCTTAATACATATATGCACGAATTTGTATCGTAATATACTACGCGATGAGAAAGTTTTTCCAAGTCACCGCAAAGTGGTGCAAAGCCTCAAGCGAGCTTGTGCTGTCGTAAATGCAGCTATAACTACGTTTATGTTAGGAGCTGGTAATACGCTTTCAGATTGTAACTGCCAGGTAACGTAAATAACATGATGATTGATGGGTAAAATTTCAAAAACCTTTTTATTAGGACAAGTTGGTAGTTTTAAAAAATCTGCTCGCAATTTGACTACTTCTACCAGCTTTAAGTTTCTTCTTCGACCAAATTTACCCCAAAAGAAGTTGAAACACAATTTAGCAACCGATCTAAAGCCTACGATCTTCTCTGTTTGTAAAAATGCGATTGTATATTCTCTTCGTTTTCGTACTTGTATATGTATTGGAATTTTTTCACATCGACGGTGCACCACTAAGGCCACCCGCTGCTAGTCTCTGGTTTAAGTTTTAAAAACGTACTAACGTACTCGGCAAACAGGCCCCCACCGCCACCACCACCACCTCCACTACCGCCGCACGATGGGAAAAAAGCACATTTTTGCTGAAAATTATCTAGAGACCACAATTTCTCACCCATTTAGAGGATGTTTTTTTTTTTTTTTCAAGGTAAAATGATTTGTGAGAAATCTGTCAAGGCCGATTTTCCATTTTCGTACTTAAATTTATTTGACCTCACCTCGAATATTGGAAATAAGCCAAAACCTGCTAAATTAAACATTAATATAAATAGATAGCTCTCTTTTTACGGAATGAAATTTAGCAATAATAATTTTATTATACATTTGAAGACAGTTCATGACACATTCATTATCATAATAATTGAATTCAATATGGCAGATCCAATATAGCGGACCAAAATCTGATAAACTGCCCAAATCTCGACAAAAATTTATACTCGATAGTTTTTGAGGTCACTAACTACGAATCTGGGATCACAATTTGCAAATCAAAGATAGTGGATCTAATATGGCGAACCAAAATCTGATCAAGTGCCCAAATCTCGACAAAAATTAATTCTCTGGGGTTTTTGAGGTCACTGATTACGAATCTGGGATCACAATTTGCAAATTCAAGATGGCGGATTGAATGTGGCGGACTGAAATATGATCAAGTACCAAAATCTTGACGAAACTTATACTTGGGGGTTATTCAGATAGCTGATTACTCATCCAAAGTCACAATATGAACTTTCAATATGGCTGGTGCAATTAAGCAGACTTCAACAGACGCATTGTATGTCAATATTAACCGACATAACCTCAAAATAAATACAAAAACAAACAAGTTTTTGTATTGTTGCGGATAGACAAAAAAAAATTTCCATTTTTACTCTTGTAAGTCATATAATAACATGAAACGATATAATGTTGTACACATTGTACGAGTTTAAAAGTGAACCAAACCTAAAATAATCCAGAAATTTTTTGTTAAGTTCGTGAAATAATAAATAAAAAAAAAAATTTGAACATGATTGTGACCAATACTTGATCTTCATTCTTTCTACAATTATCTAACTATTGTAAGATAGTAAAAAATAAAACTAAATTTTCGAGGTAACATCAGTATTATTATCTATTTCAAACTATTTTATAATATTTTATTGAGTATTGATCACAATCAATTTCAAATTTTTTTTTCATTTATAATTTCACGAGCTGAATAAAATTTTTTTGGATCATTTCAGTTAAGGTTCACTTTAAAACTCTTACAAAATGTACAAAATTATATCGTTTTAGGTTATTATACGACTTACAGGAGTAAAAATGGAAAAAGTTAGTGTTGCTCAGCTACAATAAGAAAAATGTTTCGTTTTCGTTTATTTTGAGGTTATGTCCGTTAATGTTGACTCACAGTACGTCTGTTAAAGTCTGCCATATTGCATCAGCCAAATTGAAAGCTCAAATTGTGACCGCGGGTGAGTAATCATCTATCTAAATAAGCCCAAGTACAAGTTTTATCAAGATCTAGGTACTTGATCGTATTTCGGTCCACCATCTTCGATTTGCCATCTTGAATTTGCAAGTAGTGATCCTAGATTTGTAATCGGTGACCTAAAAACCCCCAAATACGAATTTTTCTCCAGATTTGGGCACTATCAGATTTCGGTCTGCCATATTGAATCCACCATCTCAAATTCCATTATTATCATACTGCATTCATCATAAACTATCTTAAAACGTATAATGAAACTATTGTTGCCCAATTTAATCCCGTAAATAGAGACTTATATATTGATGTTAAGGTAGTAGTCGAGCTCTGTATAGCGCGTGCTATACTACACCATAGCATATGCATAGGTTATGCCGCACAGTGGGAGGAAAATGACTGTTTATTTAAATAAATGACTCTCATGCTTGTCGTAGAATTGAATATAAGTGATATAATCTAACGGGGATATAGTTTATGTTGAAAAATGTGCAGACAGCTCAAATTTTAACAGATCTTTATGGTTTTTTATTTAATTACTCAGTAGTAATTATACTTTTACGTAGAACTACCACTTTTATTAGACTAGGGGGCTCCACCCCCTGCACGCGTCGCACGCCAACCCCCAACTATTAACAAAACTGAATAATTTCCATTATTTTTCAAGAACAATAAAATCATTAACTATTTTATAACAGTTAGTTTTCATTTTTTTAATATAAATTACTTTTTATTAAATTTTTCAAAATCTCATTTTTAAATTTTCCCGCTCTCAGCTAGTCTGGACCAATCAGATCAAGAGTTATTCTGTCGACAGTCACGTATAACTGATTCTTTTGGGAGAGATAGTTCAACCTAACCTTAAAAAAATACAACAACCAATAATCTTATGTTTTGTCTAATAAGAAAAAACACGCGGTAAGCAAGTTTAGTTCGAAATCTGAGACACTCGATAGATGCAACATCATGATGCTTTATAATCAAACTTAAATCATATTCGTGATCAAGGTTTCATTATTAACCTCAAAATAAATGAAAGTTATCAATTTTTCCTGTATTTTAAATACAAAACATAGAAATTCCAAAAAAAAATTTTTTTATATTTTGGGTCACACGTGAAATAATATGTCGGTTCATGCTCAACCACTTGAAGAAAATTAGAATTTGAAATTATTAAATTAATGTCACGAGCTTTGATTGCCAGTAACTTCTTACAAAAACATTATACTTTAATCTTAGTGTTAAACCGTTAAACTGCAAAGAATATTAAACGGTGATAGGCGTGGAGTTTATCAAAAACCGAATGCTCACGATATGATCTTATGTATAACCAAGATTTCTGTAGTATAAAGCAACATAACCTTAAAAAAACAAAGATTTTTGCTGTAATTAAAAAGTACATCAGTTTAAGAAGCAAATTCAGTAATATCAACGTTTAATTACACATACCTAATTTTTTTTATTTTCACACTCATTTAAAGTGTCCTAGAAGAAGAATAAGGTCCATTACTCACCTTTATAAGCCTGAGAATATTTATTATGTTCTTTTTAAAGTTTACAAATATCAGAAAGTTGGCGACAAGTATAGTTTCTTCCCAATTTTTCGATCATTTTTTTTAACAATGACCCTGTAGTTGTAGACACCAGAGAAATTTTATAAATTGTAAATAGATATAAAAGTGGTGATTTAAATGTAAAACATTAAAAAAAAACTCTATTGCAATGATTATTCTTTACAAAAATATTTTTTCTTTATGATAATATGTACAAAACATTGTTTTTATTTTTAACGTTTACATTCTCCCTCCTTATATATACAGTATTTTTGACTTGTTTCATAAAAAATAATTAGGAATCAGACTTGTGTAATAAAACTTTTAAGGTTTTTTAACCTACAATTTTCACACTGGGTATCTTTGTTTTCAAACTAAATTAAGCGCAATTCCGAAACAGCACCTTCCAGTCGAGCGGTTTAAGAACGATTGGTCAGACTAAAACAGGACAGTACCATAATGCATATGCTTCCGACTCCATTCACCAGGTGGCCAAGCCTCAAAGTCGCTTCCTTGCAAGTACAAAAAGACAAATTAATAGTACTGTCTATTTTTAGTTTCACTAATCGTTTCTAAATTGCTGCAGTGGGGGGCGCACAGTGTGCCAAAACAGCAAAATTCGTGTCGAAACAAGATAGCTCCTGATAGAAAACTCCTGTCTTGTTAAATTTTTTTAATTTGTAGGTTTTGGATAGCGGATTGAAGGAAAATGGTCCTGAAGTTGTGCTTTAGAACTAGGGGAAGGGAAGGGGCAGTAAATCCCCCCCCCCCCAAACTGCCCTAATATAAAAACATTATGGTTTTTTCGCAATTACTCTTATAATTTTAAGCAAACACAAAATTAAAACATTCTTCAAGTTTGAAGGGCAGTATGACTGGCAGGTTATGTCTTTTCTTCTAATATGAAAGATGGCGGTAACAATGTGGCAGCCAGGATATGAAGAAATGTGCATCATTTTAAATATTTCTGTGATACCTAGATTTTATTCTTTACTACCTATTTGGAATAATGATAAAATTTGTGGTCGCAATACAGGAACCACTTAGAGGTGTATTGTATTATTCAAAATCCAAAATTGCTGTCGATACAAAATGGCGAAATTTTGATGATCTTGGAATCCCTTTTATATGGGTATCAAATAAAAGGGTTCAAAAAGCGGAATACAGTAGAAAGTGTCTAATGATTCAAATTCGAAAATGGCAGTCGATACAAAATGGCGGTCGATACACAATGGCGGATCATTGAATATACCACAACCTTATTAACTTGAGTGTTCAATAATGGGATATGATCGGTACAATGTAGAAAAATGTTAGAAACCGTTTCAAATCCAGAATAGCGGAATATTAATTTAGATTTACAATAGAATCTACATCCAAAATATTGGTTGATACAATAACCAATGATTTAATTAACTGCAACCTCTTTGACATGGCTTACGCACTAAAGCAATAAAAATATTCTAGACGTATAATCTTTAACATATCTCCATTAGAAAAAATTTATTAATATCCAGGTATTGAAATGAAACAATATAAAAGAGCTGAGAGTTTTTTGTTAGTGAATTGCAAATGAAATTATTTAAAATTGTAAATGGATTTGAATTTTTTTAGAACCCCTCAAGCAGACGACATACGAGTATATTATTTTTAAAAACAGTTTAAAGACAACAAATTGATTCCAAACTCTTTCTATAAGTCATTTTACCTTTAATTTTTTATAAGATCCTTTTCGTTGTGAAATTTACTAATAGCATCTCAAAAATATGTGGAAAACTAATTTACAAACCATTAATGCTTATCTCTCGATTTCTTTGTAGAAAGTATGCAACATTTTTGTATTGTTATGATAATTAATTGTTTATAAATTTTTTAATGTATAACCTTAGTTGATCAATGCTACCTTCAATAATATTCGACTTTTTTTGACAAAATAGTGAGAGAAGTATCTATTCGATAAGGTAAAATTCGTTAAACATCTATAAGTTCAAACACTAGAGAGTATTGGATTACTGGGTCCTATTTGCTTTGCATATTGATGATTTGCTTAACATCTAAAGATGCTGACACCTTAGCGTATTGAATTTATGGAAATAATTTATAGCATTTGTTCAAATTAACTAAAACACTGACACTAGCACGGACGGATTCCATGCATATGACTTATTTAGGATATAAATAGTTTTCCTACTACTAAAATGCTAAAAGTGTAGTATTTTGAGCTAAGTGGTTTTTTTGTCTGCTCTCATTTCTTTAAAATTAATTATAGTTTTTCATAATATACAATAACTTTTATTCAATTAATAAATCCTGATAATTAGGTTAAAAATTCCTGAGTTATTTCTTTGTAACGTCGAGAACGTTAATTACTATATTTTTTGACTTTTCACCATCCACTGTTTCCCTCTCGTAATGACTTGAGCATGCCAATGAGACAAATGCGTACCACTGCGCTCGATGCCAGTTATTTACTGAACTATTAATATATATATATATATATATATATATATATATATATATATATATATATATATATATGTATATACATATGTATGGATTCACATATATTTTCCCATCCCTTTGTTTTCATCGCCAAACGGGGAATAGTAATGCTGAGTAAGTATTGGAATAAGACGCGTCTAATTTTATGTATATATTCTTGTGGCGCATGAATCGAACGGCTGATGTAATAAGCCGTAAGAAACCGAACAAATAATTTGGGCAGTTCATAATAAATACCTTGAATTACAGCTTGTTACACAAAATGGCTCAAAACAATTTTCTGCACAAGTCATATGCAGACACGTGCAAACCAAGCTGCGACGCATATATGCCCTCCGGCAACTTTGTTCTGGATTGGGTGATTTTCACTATTAATTTTCCCAGCACCTTGGTTCGCTAACAGCAGCATATTACTTGCGGCATCAAGATCATCAAACATGCCCAAGGGTGTGTTTTGCGAGTATACTAAAATCTTGTACCATTTCCTCTCAAGTAAAAGAAGACGGGAAGAAGTGGTTCAACGAAGAAATGCTTCCCCTCTTCTTAAAGCGAAGTAGGCTGGACGCGGGAAACGGAGTATACGTGCATCCACCATCAGTGGCTGAGATAATAAATTCCTAATGCGGCGAGTGTCAAGCTCTCATTTGACCACGGTCGTTAGAACATTCTAGAAGTTTCCGAGTTGAGCCCACTCCTGCACCATAGCCTGAGGTAATAAAAATGTGTATATAAGCTGCGCACTCGAAGCAAGAAATCAGTTGCCATTTAGCATCCTAATTTCGGTAGACCCTGATTGCATCGGGCTACCCAAGCAGACTCTGTTTGTATCGAGTCTGCTTGATCCGTACAATTTCTGAAACCACGTTCAACTTTTGTCAGACAGACCCTGCTTGTATCGGGCTGTCGAAAGCAGACCTTGTTCAAATCAGGCTGCGCCAATCGAGTGTAATTTCGAAGTAAATAAATAAGTAAGTAACGATCCAATATCAATCACCTATTTCTTTCATTCCTTCAAGCTCCTGAAAACCACATAATCCCTCGATTATCGCTAGAGATCGTGTTTGGTGTGTGATCTCATCTACAACCTTTAACTGCGCAAAAAACGTATCATGTAAGGACACCCCCTGACTCCGCTCGAAAAATCCAGTTAGCTTGCTACCTCCAGTGGGAATCCTGGTGGTCGTAACTCACTCCCGCGGTCGGACGTATCGCGATGAAAGAACAAACCTGAGATCTGACTATAATATCGCTGACTGAGCACTATTGGTGGAAACCCCGATAGCAGCGGTCAGCTAACGCGTCCCATTCGTTAGGTCGTGTCGGCGCATCAAGAAAAATCGCCAATAACTGATGTAGTGGAGCGGTCCCCTGTCGACGGTTATTCGCTGACGGTTCGCGTTAGTTTGATTCAACTCTTTCGGTAAAAATTCGACACCTAAGCTATTAGATGCAAGTCTAGGCTCAAATATAATTCGTCACTCGCCAGACGAAAATATAAATATAACACGTGACTCGTCGACGTAACACTTATAAGTGTTTGGGAAACAATTTTATTGCTCGTTATTATAAATAAATTTTCAATGTATGTTTCCTTCAAATTATAAATAATCTTCAGTTTAACTATTCGCTGACCCTGCGTTTCTACATTAAAGTCCATGTGGTTATTTAGTTACAGTTCTTTTAGACTAATGTTTTTGCTTGTTATTTATAAACATATTCTTTTATTATTATTACCCTTGAAATAAACAATATTTTTTATTTTCTTATCCTCCAGGTTATAAGGTAAAAGTATATTAAGTTATTTGGTTGAAGTAGTTTGCAATTTAGTTTTTCGGTTTCATCAACCTAATCGACTTGTTCCACCTGACCCTGAGAGGTGTATGCAACGTGAGGTTTTTTGAACTTAACAACTATGACCAATATCCAACACTTTTTGTTGAGGTGACGCTGTCATGTTCGCTCTGGCGCACTGAATAAGGGTGACTTTTTTCAAAAAGAACTGTAGTCATTGACTGGAAAAATAGAAATCCTCGTGGATTTCCAGTCACAAGTACATATTGATTTCCTTAGATTTCCACAGGGTATTGTACGTGAAAGTATAGGTTAATTTCCAAGCACATATTTATAAGGGTGAAGATATACTTTTTACATACTGCATTTAGTAGTTATTAAGCGCACTGGGTCATTTGTGATACATTATTAGTTAATAATTTTTTATTCCGTTAATAAATTCTCACTCCCTATGGCTTACTTTTACTGAAGACTGTCAAGAATCGTGGCACAGGTTACACCGGAGAAATTTCATTATGCATTCTAGACAGTGTGATAGAAAAAAACGGTTAAAAGACCTATTTACCAGAGCGTTGTATATGAGCAATCCAAAAATATTTCTTATTAGTATGGAAAGCAGGTTGAAGAAGCAGCGTGTTAAAGATATCCCTCAGGAAGCAATTCGGTTTCTTAGGTTAGTAAAGTCGAATAACTATCTTGTAGTGTTGAAAAAGTCTTGTTGCAAATGTTACATATAATGACTATGAGCGACCAACTCTCATAAAAGATTGAGTACAGCTTTAACCGATAGAGGTAGTATGGTTATTAAAATTAAAATGTTCGCTGTCGAATATTTAACTACAACTTTTTTTTTTAATTGATAATAATTTTTTGCATGGACTCCCGATCTGTTGAATATTAATTATTGCCAGGATTTTAAACAGCCTGCCATGATTGTTTACAAGTCAAACAAAATTTTGCCTAACAGAATAACATTTAACACTTTTTCTTTACTCTTTTACCTCCCATTAACAAATTATTCGCCTATGTAAAGAATTATCACCAACTTTATAGTAGTAATCGGACTCCAGCACATAGACAATAAGCATTAATATGATAAACATTTAATAGGAGTACTGCAGATGTCAAGGTAGATGCCAATTTTTGTAAAGCAAATACACAACAGGGATGTGCAGGTAGTGCTTATGTGAGTTCAAGTGTAGATACAAGGTCCGACGAAAGTGACGATGATACCAATTAGCAATATAATCATCATGATACTGAGAGCGGTACTAAAAGTGACAGTGAACCAGAATAACACTAAATATATGACCTTGAAATTTTTTTATCTATTTATCGTGCAAAGCATAAGACTCTGTTTGAATACAGTATTTGAGTAATAAACTTAAGAATAGTTAGGTATATTAGTAAATAATAAATGTTTAAGATAAAACTAAACGGTAACTTTAAAAAAAATAACTAACCTAGAGTATGTCAAAATCATAAGATTATAAAGGGATCAATAAAAATAAATAAGGCACGACAGTTTTTTTTCTTTATTTTGCTGCTGGCTTTGCCAGTTTTTTTGGCATAATGAACAACAAATTTAATGGGCTATAAATATAAAATTTATTTTCAATTACAGACAAAACTTTCTTAGTATATCAGTAAGTTACTAGCTCTTGTAATGGTTAATTATTTTCATTTTGTTTGTTGATAAAAACTTATGTCATAAATATGTTGTATCTGTGCATAAGCACACGATCAGTTAAGAGCTAATGTAGGAGTAGAAATTAGAACTCCAACATCTTCATTTTGAGCAACATCTCGTTGGTTTGAACGCCAACCTCATTATGCTTACTTTATTAGATGAACAGAAAATTCAATACGACATGTACAGCAAATATAAGGGCCATATAATGCAACTACATTATAAATATCCATATAAATAACTATACTACAAATATGATAACAGTAAATACGATAACAAACAAGTCTAGTAACATTCAAAAGAAATATTTGACAAAAGGTATGATAAATAGTTCGAATATTAAAATTTTATAGTATCTATACTCACAACAGTACTAATACGAAGATCGCAGCAGACTGACGTGGTTACATTTAAAAACACAGCGGTAGAGTATGTAAACGGTTTAAGTTATCAGATCCAAATACGCACAAGAGAATTATACATTTAGGCGCAGTTATGGTAACTGACACATAAGAGTTTTGTAAGTATCATTCAAAAATATAGTATCTTCTTTTCTATCAATTGTGTGCGATGTAGAGTTTATGTGTAAAATTTCTGAAATCAAACGTTTTTGTCTGCTAGGCTCGCGGTCCAAAATTTTAACTTCATGAAAATTAAATTTATGATTAAAAACTCTCATGTGTAAGGTAACAACTAAGTCTTCAATGTTTTTTTTTTTTTGATGCACATAAAGACGTTTTTTCACTTGTCTTTTTGTCTCGCCCACGTACTCCACAGGACACGAACAGCATTTAAATTTGAACACAACATTTGATCCATCAAATTTTGTCGATTTTGACTTTGCTGAAGGTAATAACGCTATTGAGTTTATTTTTGATAGTATAAAACAATTAACATTACAATTTTTCAACTATTTTTACAAGAAGTAAAAAAAATCAGGGCTGTATAGTGTATAAATATTGATTTTTTTATTGACATACAAAATTTTTGAAAGTTTTGGTATTGTGTAATTGGCTGAGCCTTACAACCCTAAATTTTTTTACTTCTTGTAGTATTCAATTGTTTCCTACTATCAAAAATAAACTCGATAGTGCTATTACCTCGGGCAAAGACAAGATCGATGAATTTGATAGATTAAATGTTGTGTATAAATTTAAATGCTGTTCGTGTCCTGAGGAGTAGGTGGGCGAGACAAAAATACCAGGTAAAAAATGTCTTAATGAGCTCCAAAAAAACGACAATGAAGACTTAGTTGTTACCTCACACATGAGAGTTTTCAATCATAAATCTAATTTTCATGAAATAAAAATTTTGGACCACGAGCCTAACAGACAAAAGCGTTTGATTTCAGAAATGTTACACATAAACTCTACATTGCACACAATTGATAGAAAAGACGATACTTTATTTTTAAATAATACTTACAAAACTCTCATGTGTGAGTTACGATAACTGCGTATAAATGTATAAATCGTTCGTGCGTATTTTGATCTGATAACTTTTACCGTTTATATACCTTAACGCTGTGTTTTCAAATGTAGCCACGTCAGTCTGCTGCGATCTTCGTAATGGTACTGTTGTGAATATAGATAATGTAAAATTTTAATATTCAAACTATTTATCATAACTTTTGTCAAATAATTCTTTTAAATTTTACTAGACTTGTTCGGTATCGTATTTACTGTTATCATATTTATAGTGTAGTTATTTATATAAATATTTATTATGTAGTTGCATTACATGGCCCTTAAGTTTGTTGTACATGTCGTGTTGTATTTTCTGTTTTTCTAATAAAGTGAGCCTGATGAGGTAGGCGTTTAGACCAACGAAACGTTGCTCAAAATAAAGATCTTGGAGTTCTAAATTCTACTCCTACATTAGCTCTTAACTGATCGTGTGCTTATGCACAGATACAACATGTTCATATGAAATATGGAGAGCGGAACGTACCGTTCAAATACCACATACATGAAAACTTATGTTACAGCAAAAAAATTTCTATGATTCTAATTTTATGTTTCACGAAAAATGTTGCTGTATTACTGTTCATGACAAAAACTCTCAGCTCTTTTGTATTGTTACATTTCGATACCTGGATATGAATAAATTATTTGTGATGGAGATATGTTAAAGATTATACGTGTAGAATATTTTTATTGCTCTCATGTTTAAGCCATGTCAAAGAGGTTGCAGTTAACTAAATCATCGGTAATTGTATCAACCAATATTTTGGGTGTAGATTCTATAGTGGATCTAAATTAATATTCCACTATTCTGGATTTGAAATGGTTTCCATCATTTTTCTGCATTGTACCTATCTTATCTCATTATTTAATACTCAGGTTGATGGGGTTGTGGTAAAATGAATGATCCGCTATTGTGTATCAACAGCCATCTTGTATCGACCCGCATTTTGGAATTTGACTCTTTGGACACTTCTTTAAATCCATATAAAAGTGATCCAGAAAACATCAAAATTTCGCCATTTTGTATCGACAGCCATTTTGGATTTTAAATAATACACCTCTAGGTGGTTCCTGTATTGCGACCACAAATTTTATCATTATTTTAAATAGGTAGTAAAGGATATAATTTAGGTTTTACAGAAATATTTAAAATGATGCACATTCCTTCATATCCTGGCCGCCACATTGCTACCGCCATCTTTCATATCAAAGAATAGACAAGACCTGCCAATCATACTGCCCTTCAAACTTAGAGAATGTTTTAATTTTGTGTCTGCTTAGAATTATAAGAGTTATTGCAAAAAAACCATAATTTTTTCATTTTAGGGTAGTTGGGGGGGGGGGGGGGTTGCTCCCCCCCCCCCCCCCTTTCCCAACTGGCCAAAACACCAAACAAGACAAAATCCCTTTCAAATATCTTTGCTGTTTTGGCACATAGTGGGGAGCTGCACAGTGGGGCCAAATCCGAAAAAGCTGGCCAAAACTCGAAAAATCATGTAATCAATCTGAAATATCTTACTTGGGAGTTTTTAAGGTTGCTGATTACAAATTTAATGTCGGACTCACTAAATTTCACTTCCTTTATACATAATTCACCTCCTTCTTGCATGAAATACCCCATATTTTACATCGTACTTGAGCAACGCATCATTTTAAAGGTTTTTAGGGTCACTGATTATGAATTTATTGTCAGACTTACCAAATTTTACCCCCTCAACTCCTAATTCACCACGCCGTGCATCAAATACCCCATATTTTACATCGTACTTGAGTTACGCATCGTTTTCAAGGTTTTTTGGGGTCGCTGATTACAAACATTGTGCTCAAATTTTCAACTGTCAAACCCGTTATCCCTTATCAACTACCCTTTATGTGAAGTATCAGACGCATCAGCAAATTATCATGATTAGTGTCATTTTTATAGTTTTTTAGGTCGCTGATAATAAATTTCATTTTAAGTTTCGAAGTAGATTACCACTTCATCACTTAATAACTACTTTTCAGTCATGTAGGTAAGAAAGACAAAAAAACTTTTTTTTATTTATACGTGAATAATTATTATAATCTTACAAAAGACAGTTGTAATAGAATAAAAATATATCATCTTCATAATCAGATTCTGTAGCATCTGTGCTTAGCACAGAAGCGCTACTACTCTCAATAATTTCTTTATCTTTATTTCTTGTTTTATTTGGAGATGATAATAATGAGAGAACTTCTGGAGATAACAATTTTAGTGGTTTAGCGGGCAGTTTTCGAAAACTAGAAATATACGGGTCAGATGCAACAAAAAATCTAAGGAATACGTCTTACATTATTTTCTTTAGAAAAGTTTGTCTTGAAAAATCTCTTCTATAAATTTTTATGAACTTATTACACGACTCTTGCGCATCTTTCGAAATTTGACCAATAGAAAGTAGAGAACTATCTATCATTTCTGGGCCATCAAAAGTTTGTGAATCACTGTGGGCTTGTTGTACCAGATATTCTTTCAAACGATTTTGCTAACGACACATTGCTTTCTATCTACAACATCTTCAAATAGGGTTAATTTATTGATTTGTCCTTGAACATTATCTACTACTTTTTTTGTTAAATCAACAGACTTTTTTTCATTTTTAAGTGCAATGAGCCTGCAAAATCGTGGTGAGGAAGGCCTTGGATTTTTCCAAACTACTGTAGTGCTATTAATTACTACATCTACGTAGACAAGCTGCAACGGAACGAAGGATGTAAAAAAAATACTAGCATTACTAGAGGCCTTATTGTTAAATTTTTGTTTGTATTTGCTGTGCCCTGAACTACCATTGCAGCCCCAGTTACCGATCAATGTTAGATTGCTTGAAATATTTATTTAGATAAGGATTTTAACACTTTAATCTGATAAAGCACAATACGAGATACAGTATGGTCTAGCAGAGCTCGTAATTTAACTTGTGCTTCGTTTTTTTCTATCACTATACCTTCAGCTGGATGACATTTTTTTTTGCTTTCCTCACCTTTTTGTATGATGAATAAGCTTAGATTTTTTTGCAAACATGCGTTCCGTAATTGCTGATATCTATTCCGGGATAAGCCCATTTCAACAAATAATGACAAAGCTTTATCAGCTTGTATTTATTGAACCTCAAGATTTTCGATATTGTAAGGCTTTCTTAGGACTCACTTCTGTTATGTTTTGGATTATGTTAGCAGCATCTGTCTTTCCTTCAGATCGAAGTTTTATTTTTGTTGCATAAGCAAGAACATCAGAAGATTTCTCCTCACGTAAGACCTGATTTCTTCTCCTTTTAGTCCTTTCAGAAGAATCGGAGAAATGTAATGATGGTATACCAGTCTTTTCAGAAGAATCGGAGAAATGTAATGATGGTCTACCAGTCTTTTCAGTAGTTAATTTTGCATGTTCATGCTGTTTCCGTAATTCCACCTACTTCTCCAACCAATTTTTATTTTTTGCTAAAAATCATTCTTTAACCCTGCTACTCTCCACCAACTTTTCTCTTATTTTATAAACTAGTTGTGATAAACTTTGTTTGTCAATAGTAGATAAAGAATATCGCGAATTTTTTCTACTTGATATGAATTCCTCAGTTTTCAACAGTATTTCCGTAATGTCAGCTCATTAAAAGTTTTTTTAAAAACTGTGAAATACTGCAATCTAGTGAAACTATCTTCCGGCTCAGCAGTGGAATCTAAAAAAAGTTTAATTTTTATGTTCATATTACCAGACATTAATATTACTTTATCATTTTCAATTCAATACGTAATTTTTAAAATAAATTTTGGGAAAGATTAAAATTTCAATACTACAAGTGATAAACTAAATAGTTTAAATAATTAAAAACTTTGAAAAAAAATAAATAAAAAATAAGAGTTTGCTCACCTTTAATGTCATCAATTAATGTGAACAAGTATTTAGTAAATTTTTCCAGAAATGTGCTTACTTGTAGAAGTAGATTCCATTATCTTTTATTTCTATCTATTTCTTGTTAATGATTACACGTGGTTGGAAATAGGTGGTTTCTTAGGTGAAAACGTCGATAAACTTGTAGTGACTGAAAAAATAAATAAATGAGAGAACAAGAGAATACAACATTTTTAAGAAATCGCATTCATAATAACGACTTAGCATTGAAAAATTTCAAACTTTACACTTCCTTCGCGCGCATCTATAAACGCATCTTTCACTCTCCTTCTCTTTCACTCTCGCACAATCTTATTTTCTATATTTACTCTGTTTACCATTGTCTTTCTGTTTATTTTTCTCCAGCAGATTCTTTTTTCCTACCTATTTCGTACTTTAATCCACAAGCATTATCAACGAAAATCATATGTAGTTTCCGCCCAAATCCACAAAAACAACCTAAAAAAAAAAAAAAAAAAAAAAAAATCATTAAGTAGCAGCTTGTAGCAGCTAAATTAATAGTCATTTGATCCATGATACATTTATCTACAACTTCTCATTGGTTAGATCGCGGGAATCGATGGGAAAAGGTAACTTTTGTCTTAAATACTGTATTCTTTTTGTTTTTACGATGTAATAAAATTGAGGAAGTCCTTGTATAAAATATTTTTTTTGTCAACAATCAGTAATCTAGACTTCTTGTACAAATCGACTTACCCTTACAAGTTGATTCCACTTTATTTCCTCTCCATTTGTTTTTTCTTAATGGTTACAAGTGGTTTGTAACACAAGCATGTGATTTCTGAACACGTTACTGTAGCACACTGCGCGGACAAAGATCACGTTTTAACTGAGATTTCGAACGAGAATAGGGGCAAAGGATGATACTATACACGGTTTCGGTCACTGTGGGTATCACTTGAGCCAACCTCACAAAAAAAAATCCCAACTAGAAAATTTTTTTTTTACTTTTGGCCGTCTTTTTCGGATTCGGCCCCACTGTGCGCTATTTCAAAATTGCGCTCCAGGCCAATACTATTTTTTTGCAGTTACTCGTAAGAAACAACAGGGATATCAACAGAAATTCTTTTAAAATAATATGTGTTCCATTTTAATCGATGCAGAAATTTACTTAATATATGTACGTATTCAAAATGTCTCAAAAAAAAAGAATATCACTTTGCAACATTCGTCGTAGAATTTAACATAAAATTTTTAGTAAAACCTACGTGTATTTTATGCATGGAATTCGCCAGCGGATTTTATATGAGATCTTAACGTGACATTACACGTGAAAATTGATCGTCAAAATATCATGCATGAATTCTGCGTTTATAATTCTAAAAGAAAATTTCCATATCAATTTTCTATATGAAATTGCTTCGTGAAAAGTAATTGTAAAAAATGTGCCCTGCAGTTTTACGTGAAAAGTATTATACAACTACACGTAGCAAGTAATCTTAAAAATTTAACATTAAAATTGCTCGAAGACATTCCACGAGTCATGAAGATTCTAATTTAAGATCACATATAGATTTTACATAAGTCCACATTAAATCAATGCACGTAAAATTTCTACATAAAAACTTTTCAGCTGAGTAATCTTAATATTACAAGCTGATCCTGAACACTTTTTAGCAAGTGATCTACCTTGTGTAAACAGATAATTCAATTTTGGAAAAAAAGGCTATAAATCAGGAAGCTTTTAAGATTTTAGGTTATTAAAGGATTAGGTTATGTGGTGATTAACAATGATACGCATGCAATTAATAAAACATACATATATGTCTATCTCTAAAAAACCAAGATACAACAATAATTCTCTTAGTGCAACATCATCTTTTTATATGGCTTTAGCACTGAATTTTGTTTATTGCAGGTTATGTTGGATTACGCTATTAAAATCTTAGTTGTATACAGAAACATATACTAAGCATGTATTTTAAAATAAACTTTGTACTTATCACAGTAAAGCGTTGTTTGTAAGTAGATAGTGACAATCAAAGCTCGTGACATTAATTTGAGGAGGCTTGGGCAACTTTGAACAGAATTCTGGCTAGCACTGAAATTGAGAGATTAGGTAAATAAAGAATGCCAGATTTTTTTAGAAAAAGAAAATAGGTGGGTCAACTAATTCATTTTCGAGAAAATCGCTTGTGAAAATTTGTCTTTTTCACACGTAACCTTATGGAACTCTAAATTTAATTGACTACTACAACGCGATAAAATATTGTGGGCCCAGAAATTGAATTGGTACATATACTTTCAATTATAAAGAATCTATTTCTTTAAAAAAAGATAGGGTCAACACGTTAAATTTCAAGAAAATTAAAATTAAAGTAATTTATCGTCTTCTTTGCATGCGCAGACGACAATGACGAGTTCTTATCGTTATTTTTATTGATATTTCACAAATTTTTAGGCCAATTAAACTCTTAAATTTTAATATGTGATTGACATATTTATTTATCATGATAATAACTAAAAATATTTGTTATATTTCTTAGAACCTTAAGTGCCCCTCGCTTGGTACGGCACCAAACGCTTAAGCCTCCTTAATATTCTAAAATCCTATTTTTCTTAAAGTTATTGGGCATACACCGACATGTTATTTCACGTGTGACCAAAAAAACATAAAGCAAATTTTTTTTGAATTTTTGTTTTGTATTTCTTTAAACACAGGAAAAATCGATAACTTTTATTTTTTTGTGGTTCAGAATAGAACCTTGATCACTTATTTGACTTAAGTTTAATTATAAAGCATGATGATGTTGCATATATCAATCATCTCAGATTTCGAACTAAACTTGCTCACTGCGCGTTTATTCTTATTCAACAAAACATAAGATTATTGGTTTTTGTATTTTTTTTTAGGTTAAGTTGAACTATGTAATCAAAGTGGCAGTTCTACATGAATATATAAGTACTACGGAGTAGTTGAGAAAAAAACCATAAAGATCCGTAAAGATTTGAGCTGTTCAGATTCTTAAACGTAAGTCATTTTCTTCCCACTGTGTGCCGTCTTCACTATAGAGCTATCCTTTGCTTTCTCACGCAACTGCACATAAGTTTTCAACTTTGGAAAGCCTTAACTCGAGAACTGTACCGCTGGGCTTTTGCAGGCTTGGAATTTAGTTTACTTATAATATTTATTGTTACGTACCGTTTTTTTTAAATAGTCGTAAAAAGTGTTTAAAAGGTATAAACGATTTCGTTTAGAGTTTAGGTACGTTCCTATCACTTACGTGTTGAAAAATCAGTAGTGAAACTTCAATATTTCAAAAACTAGACCACTGAGCCTATCCCAAGTTTAACTCATAATAAATGATATCAATCTGAAACTATACGCAAAATTTTAGGACCATTGTAAGATAAGTCTTTTTGCTCGACTTCTACCTTAATGTGTAATTTAGCAGGTTTTGCTTATTTTCAACATTAGAGCTTGAGTCAAATAAATTCAAGTGCGAAAATCAAAAATCGGCCTCGAAAGATGTCTTACAAATCATCTTACCTAAAAAATTATTCAAATCTGTCAAAAATTTTGGTCTCTAGATGATTTAGAAAAAGAGTGCCTTTTTCCCACTGCGCGACCTCTGTCACCTAACGTACTAGTATTTCTTATCTTTTATGATAATACGTCATTTTATACCGCCAGATAACGTATATTTCGATTATACGATATCCAAGCATAACAGCTTTACGCACGTCATCGACAACGCATGTACCCGTAAAAGTGCATTCTTCGATCTCTTCCTAATTGAATTTTAGCTAGCAATATTGTTTACAGCGAGGGCGCGAATGCGCGAAAATTAATTGTTCTTAAACTTTAACGGGTAAAAGAGGAAGATAGAGATTTTGTGGTGGTGAAATCTTACATTTTATCAAGCCTTCAACGTTACTTAGGTTGTTGCTATTATTGCTTGTGAGAGTATCGCACTCGTTCCAAACATATATTCGGAGGTGTCCTACTGAGAATCGATCTTTTTTCATGTGTAAGGATACAGCAAGCAAATATCTGTATAATTTGATCCAGAGGGAGGCGATAAAGGCGATCGCCCCCCCCCCCCCCCCCCCTCAACCCCTCAAGGCCTAAACTAAAAGAACCCAGCAAATTTGATTGTTTTTAGGCTTCACTGGGAACTCTTTCAAGCCGTAGAAGGTTTTGAGGCAGACTTCTTAGATTTGGGAGTCTTTGGTTTGGAAGCTGGAGATTTGCTAGATTTCTTGGATTTTGGTGGAGGTGCAGATTCTGATTTTGCAACTGACATTTTGGATCCTTTTTTGGCTTCTGATTTCTTGTTACCGCTGGTTTTTCCCGGAAGCCTGAAGCGACTGGAAGCACCAATATCCTTTGTCTGAAAAATAGTCTTCTTCTCGACGGAGTCCTTCAGGTATCTCTTGATGAATGGGTCCAATTTTTCGACGTCCACCACGTAGTTAGAGGCCATGTATTTCTTGATGGCGTAGAGCGACGAGCCTTTCCTATCCTTTAGGGCACCACTGGCAGCGTTGACCATTTCACTGGTTGGTGGATGAGATGGCTTGACGTCAGTTTACTTTTGGGATGTCATCTTCGAGGATTTCTTAGCTGTTGAAGGAGCAGATCGAGTCTATTCACTCTCAGCAAATAAATATCAATATAATTGAAATATATGTAACAGTTTAAAATTTGTTGCTCCGTCTCCTCTCTTTATTAGAATTACAATGCTTATGCCTATCCCTTTTTCTCGGCTCTTGATCTGATTAGTTTGAAACTCTATGCTGTACTTACAAATAATTTCAATCGGATTACCTTCCAATAGATGGATTAGTATGATCTTTTTAATAGGGAAGCGCCTATACGCCATCTACATGTGTAGGTGCAAGCGTCCTTTTTTTAGTGAAATTGAGCAGCACATTTCGTGCGGTGCTGAGATGCTAAGGGAGATCCGTGCATCAGCTGGTTGACAAAAATAATAATATTAACGTTATTATTTAACAAAAGGTACTCGTTGCTGCTTTATATTCCCTATTAATGCCAAATTAAATGCTGTACTGATATCCAGGCGTGTAAGTGTCTTGCTTAAAATTTTGTTGATTTGCGTTCGTAATAGGTTATGTTTACATAAAAATTTTTTTATCGCCGCCGCCTTTGCTATCATTTAAGATAAGTTAAAGGACTCATTAAAAAATCATAATAGAACTGTTCATGAATTTATACACTTTTAGGTTATTGACAGACATAGCATCAAATAGCAAGGTGAAACAAATACAAATAAGGTGTGAAGACGAAATTGTGAATGTTATTGTTCAAATGGTAAAATAAGAAAAATAAAAATAAAAAAAGTTTCTCTGTAAACATAAGCTATTATGAACACAAATCAACAAAATTTTAAGCAAGACACTTTTATACGCCTGGACATCATTACAGCATTTAATTTGGCATCAATAGGAAATATAAAGCAGCAACAAGTACCTTTCGTTAAATAATAACGTTGAAATTATTATTTTTCTCAACCATCTGATGCACGGATCTCGTTTGCACCTACACATGTAGATGGCGTGTAGGCGCTTCCGTATTTTAAGCCTCTATTTTCAAGTTCCTTAACTAAAGCTTTATTAATCTCTTTCTCTGCTAATTTGCAAGTATAAATAGGTTATACATTTTCTGGATTTACATTGCATACCCTACCGTCCGTGTTTAGATAAGTCTTTATTACTCGCTTTGCCTACAAACACATATCTTCGTTTTGCCCATTATTCTTTAATATTCCCATCCGCCCCACCCTTTATTTTCCCAATATTTCGTAATTTATAGCCTAATTGTAATATATTTATAATAATTACAGAAACACAATTCATCAATTTCATCCCAATCTGTTTGAATTTCCTGGTCTGCTTTAATTTCCCTAATCTCTTTTTTATATTTCTTCTCCACTCATCATAAAATAAACCTTTGATACTCTCACCATCCTTCACTTACTAAAAGCCTGCATTACGTTTCTGCCCCATTTTGATGCATTTCCGTTCTTAAATCCTCTTATCTATTCTTTTAGACTAATTTTTGGACATCGATCATCATCCATCTCCGCCATTATGAGTAAATACTTTCTGCTCCATCCCTTGTTTCTGTCTCCAGATTCTTTCTATCTGCCTGCCTTTTCCAAATACATGCCGGGGTATTTTTATCAATCTTGCTTTTTTCCATAGTCCCCATATCGTGTTTATAAATTTCTTCACTTTGGAAACTACTTTGTTGACTTTAGTACTCATTGAGTTTTTAGTCAAGAATCAAAAGCCAAAATTCTTGTACCAATTTACTACTTCTATGGCCTTATCCTTTAATATCCATTTTTCACTTTCTTTTCTTCTTTCTCCACTTTAAAAAAATAAAATTTTGGTTTTTTCGTGTCGACTATCGTCTTATTATTATCGCCGTATAACTTTAGGTCGTTTAACATACTTTGTAAACCTTCTTTAGTATCGGCCATCATCGTAACAACATCTGCAAATTTTAGATTATTGGGTCCCAACACGTCACGTGACTCTCGCGATATATATAGTCAATTAGGGGAAAATAACACAGGCCTTATGGGGACGTATCGGTTATAATTTTTTTCACGACTACAACGATCGTATTACGGCGAAAGCCTGCAGATAACATGTTTTCGTTGGGATGATGGTATTTCAGAAATTTTTTTCCCCATCTGAATCGTTACTTGAAGCTCAAACCCTAACTTCTAAAGTGTAAAACGGACATTTAACCCGTACAAATCTCTCCCACTGTTTTCTATATATAGGTAAGTTAACAAGTATATATAGGCAACAGCGAGAGAGATTTGTACAGATTAAATATGCGCTTTGAACTTTAGGAGTAAGGTTTTAAGCTTGAAGTAACGATTCAGATGGGGGAAAAAAAATCTGAGGTACCATTATCCCAACGAAAACATCTTATCTGCAGGCTTTCGCCATAATACGATCGTTGTAGGCGTAAACAAAAAAATAACCGATACGTCCCCATAAGGCCTGCGTTATTTTTTCCCCAATTGACTATATACATCGCGAGAGTCACATGACGTGTTGAGATCCCAATACATCTTTTCCCCCTCCCGCCGATTACTGCCCCCTCCTTCATATTTTTTTCTTCAAATTTAATCTATCATTAATATATTAAAGAGTTAAGGACTTGATGAGCACCTCTGTCTAACCCCTCTAAGGTCGATGTTGCAGTACTCGGTCACTTAAGGAAAGAGACATGTTTCTGCGTTTATTATATTCAAAGAAATTACTGCACACAGAATCAAAGAACGTTGTTGTATTCTGCGATAATTTAATTTTATGATACATTAAATCCAAGAGACAATTAATCTTAATAAAAAGTGAAAATATCAAAACTTATTGAGGGTACTAAAATGACCCAGTACTCGGTCACTCAAAGGCAAGTGTACCTTTTTCCGATCGCGATCATGTCCCAGTACTCAATCATATCTGATAGTACATATGGATAGTAAAATACAGTTGGTTTTGAGGCAGCAAAACGTGTAGGGATAAAATAATTATTAATTATACTTCAGAAAATTATTATTTATTGATGAGTATGAAAATATAAGTAATTTCACATTCATTGACTTCAAGTTTGTTTAGCTGTATCAATTTTTTTGTTTTCTTTTTTTCTTGTTTAAGTTTTAAATTATCTAGTCGGAGCCTCCCTCTTGTCTCCCTCTTTCTTCTTCTTTTTGTTTCTTGATTTTGAGTTTTTCTTCTGCGCGTCGTTGAAGTTCTAATATTTTTTCTTCTTGTTTCTTTTCTCTGTTTCCTTGAATCTTTCGATGATGGTATGCTCTATTGGCGCCCCCAGAAAGATTAAAGTGCCATTACACATGTTGCTATAAGTATTTTGTTCACTCGTTGTTACACTGTATAATATGATGGGAAATTCCAGGTTTTTATCAACACACCAGGGATGAAACACGTTCGTAACATATTCAAAAAAGCTTTCTGCAGTCATCCAGCCTGAATCAGAAAGACCAATACCCCAGCCTGGAGGAGTAGATTACACTATTGCTGAAGGAAGTCTCTTGTATGCATGCATCACCATAGGTGGAGCTAATTCTCCTGCTGCACTACCCAAAATTCATTAAATCATTGAATATGGCACTATGTAAAAGCCAGTTATAAAGTATTTATTTTCAAAAATTGATAGTATTCACGGAAGGAGGAAAAAAGTTGTACCAAACATGATTAGTTTAAATAACCATTAAAATTCGTAGCTAAGCTTGTTAACTTTTATTTTTGGTGTGATTAAAGTTGCACTTGTACCTGTGATTAGTACAGTGAGGCATTCCTTGTCATTAGATCCAACAACAGAGAAAGCATTTTTGTTTGCTAAAGGAACTAAAACTCTATCTAAAGTTGGATGAAGCATAAATGCAGATTCGTCGCAGTTGAAAATTTTGTCTGCACTAATATCCAGTAATTCTTTCTCTGTCAAATACTCTTTCATCTCATGAAACCAACTTCTAACGAATCCCTCAGTCACATTTGCTCTGCTAGTGCAGAGATTTCTAGGCTTTTTTAAAGATAACTCTGGGTGGCGTTTTTTGAAAGCTTTAAACCAGTGTCGTCCTGGTCGATTATTTGTAAAAGGATTTTCTTTTTTCAAAGCTTTCAACAGTAGTTGGACATTATCAAAAAGGACATACTTAGTTACTGGAAATCCTTTGCTACTTAATGTAGTAATCCAAGTAACCAACTTTTTTTCTTCTTGTGCACTTAAAATTGATGGAAGGCCCTTTTTTTGGCCGATTTCTGACTTGTCAGCATGTTTGTCTCTTAGAGTAGAAAATGGTACTTGAAATTCAGAACTGGCTTTACTCAGTAACATTTTGTCATCTCCAACAGCATCCAATACTGCTTGCAATAAGTCTGAAGAATAAGGTTTGCTTTCAAACTTTCTTGTAGTAAGCTTTTTTTTCATTGTACTTGTTTTTTTTTTATTTGCCATTGCTGAAATCCAAATAATTATATACTTCTCACGTTGACTTTTACAATAACAGTTAAAACTTAAGATTACTTATTGAATAAGTAAGTACATACAAAAACAAAATTCTCATACTTACAAGCTCAGTGAGCGAGTACTTAAAAAAACTTCAGTTTACCATACTCATTTCTTGCACTCAGCCGTAACACGATACGAAAATAGCGTAGTTTGCAGAGTCACCTACACAACCGATTTCTTTCTGGTTGAAAGGCGGGCTTATAATTTTCACAATTGGAGGTGTGTTTTCATGAATAGTCAAGAAACCAAAATCAATTTTTACATATAGGTTTGGAGAAATCATTAGTTAACCGACTATTGGGGCATAACCGAGTACTGGGACATCGACCTTATATGTGTCGAATTTTTTGGATACTCCTTCTCTTGAGACTATTTTGTTTACCCTTTTGCTGTTGATACTTTTTACTTTGCCTAAATATTTCCCTTTGATTATTATTTTATTCATTGATGATTAAATGCCTTTTTAAAAAAAAAGCGAACAAAAACTTTTCTCTTTGCGTTTTTCAATTTATTATTAACATTACTGTTTGATATTAATACATGATCTCTCGTGTTCCTTTCTTCCCTAAAACTCGCCTAACTTTTATTGACAATCTTCCTGTTTTATGAGCTTGCTCTTAGCCAGTTTGCTAATATGTTTGTTAATAATTCCTATTATATATCTCATAGTTCTACCCTCCTATAATTTTTTGCTTTTTTTCGTCTCCAGCTTTATAGATTGGAAATATTCTTGCTATATCCCAACCTTTTATTAGCTTATCTTTATCATATACTTCGTCAAGATCAGTGTTAATTTTCGAATTCATATTATAGGTACTTCCTAAAAAAATTCTGCTTGAACCCAACCTCCCTTACTGCCTCATGATTTCTCATTTTCCTTAGGGCTCTTATAATAACGTCTTAGCTTATTTTAGTATTCATTTTCCTCAATTTTTTTATCCCTATCCCCGCCCCGCTCCCCATAACGATACTCTCTTTAGTTTCTAGTCACCAAATTATTTTTAAAGTAAGAACCATTCGTGTTCGCTAACTGCTCCTCCTTCGTTCTTTTTTCACGGTCTGAACTGTGCTATTGCATTCTAAAAGTCTTCCATTTTATTGATTTGTTTAACTAACATATATTTTCTTTGCTTCTCTACTGCAATTATAACGCCCCTTATCTCTCTTACTAATGCCCTTTCTTGTTTTAATATCTCTTTATCTTTTTGATCTTTTTATTTAATTTATTTTTTGTGATTTTCAACATCATCATCCTAATCTCGTTACCATTTCTCCCTATTTATCCTACCTTTTGGCATCATAAAAAGGTTTTTCCATGACTCCCATATTTCTTATACTGATGAACCCCGCGTCTCTTGCACATTTTTTCCCTCTAGTAACTTTTTTACCTGTAGAATTAACTAACTATATAAACATCCAAAAGTTCGTAGCTATAATTAAAACATACATATAGAGGTTAGCTGAGCTCGCTACTACCCTCTGATGCTCATTTTCTTGACACTTCATCAGTTTTCAGCGAGTAGTATAAAATAAACTGCGTGACATCATTTTAAATCTAACATGGTGGATGGCACCAAATAGCGGCTTCGATTTTTGAACGAAACTCCTTCAACATGGGTATGAAATACAAGGGTTTGATGGGTGGAATACAATAATCTATGTGACATCATTTTAACTCCAAGATGACAGCCTAAACTAAATGGCGGACTATCTTTTTCTTTATCAAACGTTAGCATAAGTATTAAATAAAAGTGCATGGCCACTGATATACAGTCAAGTACGTAACTTTATTAAAAATTTAATACGGCGGCTGAGACGAAATGGCGGATCCAACGTGACCGATCATCCTTCAAAATTTGACGAATATTGCATATAAAATTTTATTTAGTATTTAGCTTTGAATTCTCAGAAGCAAATATTTCCTATGATTTTTTGATAAAACGCATATCTTTGACGCAAAAAATGTATAAAATTGAAATCAGACGTGCTTTCATGACATGGCAAAATTGTTTGATTATTTGTGTCAAAAATATGCATTTATTGAAAAAATTATTAAAGACATCTTTTTCCTAGAATTGACCGTCGTATTAAAAAAAAAATGTTATAACGCAAGATTCGTTAAATTTCGGAACATGGTCGGCCTTGTTGGATGCGCCATTTCGTCTTAGCCGCCGTATAAGATTTTCAATGAAGTAACGTACCTGACTGTATTCTACTCGCCATGCTCTTTTATTTAATACCCATTCCAAGGGATTCTAAAAAAAAGGTAGTTCGCTATTTAGTGTCAGCCACCATATGGGATTTTTATTAATGTCGATTAGCTTGTTGTATTCTACACGTTATTCCCTTTTATTTGATAACCGTGTTCAGGGAGTACTAAGGAAAAAGGTAGCCCGCCATTTAGTTTCGGCCATGTTTGATTGAAAATCATGTTGTCTAGCTTATTGTATTCCACTCATCGTACCCGTTCATTTGACATTAATGTCACAAGAGTTTTAGAGAAAAATTGCGCCGTTATTTTGTGACATCGGCTATGTTGGATTTAAAATGATGTCACATAGCTTATTGTATTCCACTTCTTGTACCCATTCATTTGATACCTATGTCTGGGCGGGGCGCACATTGCGGAAAAACGAGTTTTTGAGAACAAAAATCGATCCATCGATCAATTTGAAAGGTATTTATTAAAATTCCGATGACAAAACCTGTCACCAAAATATTTACTGACATTAAAATGGATTTATATTTGTATTGAAATGTTGTATCTGCCCAATTGGTGATTAGTGTGTTTGGGGCGCACCTTAAGCTCATTCTGATGAGCTCGGTCTTTGTGCTGACGAAACGTCAATGTTAATAGAAATGAAGATGCTTCTTTTTTACCAATTACATTGGACTGTGTTGATGTTATTATTTGTGTCAATTTAAAAGGTGAAAAAAATACATATACATATTAGTGGGGATTCACCCCTGCACGCTCCACGTGCCAACCCCCATATTTTAATAAGTGTCAAAAAAGTTTTCTTTTATTAAAAATTTCATGTCATCTTATACAAATTTTTAACAAAAACTGTTGGGTTTGACAGGAGGTACCAACTATATTATAGAGTATAAGGAAAAAAATTGGTAAAGATCCGTTGTCTGAAAGTAAGAAAGATCGAAGTTTAATTTAGAGTGCTACGGAAATGACAGGTGCGGAAGTGACATTTCGAGCTTTGCATCACTATTGCTGCTCGTAGACGTAGCATGAACGATTTTCCGCTCTTTTAGCGTCTGTTGTCAATAAATAACACAAGAAAAAAAATGTTGCTCGCCTGTACGAATAACAGAGTTGTGGGCCCAGGGCGATATGGAAGTGAACAAAATTTTTGTACAACCGAAAATAAAAAATAAAAATCTGTAACAATTAAAGTAGTTGGAACTTTTGACGGCTTTGGCTTGTGCGTTTGTTTTATTTTGATGTAAGATTCGTAAAGTGACCACTAAAAGGCGTTACCAAGTACAATAACGTAGTTTTTAAAGTGATTTTCGCTACTATCGACATTTCAGTGCAAATCGTTAGACACTCAGTCTGTGTTGAAAAATTTTTCTTACTGATTAAAAATAAATGTTATTATGGCATGAATGTAACATACGATGTCTATAATTGACAATGTGTGTGCAAGGATATGCCAGAAAACCTTTTTTTTTCTATTAGGAGCTTTTATGCGCAAAATTGAGATTGGGAAGTCGTACTGATGTGACATTTTGACCAAATTTAAAAAAAAATTTTTATTAAAGAGTCGAGGAATCAGCTTAAAACTTTTTTCCAAGAAAGTCTGACACTTTTGACGGAACACCACACAATTAAAATATTCAAAGTTTATTTTATTTGGTAGCATGAGCTGTGGACCCGAACTGGGCCACTTACGGCAGAAAAACCCATATACATATATATGTATATATACATATGTATAAGAAAAGAAATAAATAAGTTTAAAAAAGATAAAGTAAATTTTATCAATAAATAGTTCAACAGCAGTCAACAATTTTTAATATTATAAAAAATTAGAAATTATGATAAAGCCAGCACAATTTGCAAAAAGAATTTTCCTAAAAAAATTTCTTTAGAAACAAAATTTACGAAAAACGGTTATCCCGAGTACAAACGTTCTAACAATACAAACTTAAACTACGTCTACAGGATAAAAAATAGTAATGTCGAAATTCTAGTAGACAATTCAATGGTAGTTCCATATAATGAATATTTATTAAGAAAATATAACTGTCATATTAATGTAGAATGCTGTGCGTCAATCCAAAGCATTAAATACATTTTTGACTATATTCACAAAGGAGGAAATCGAGCTCTATGTAAATTAAAGAAAGAAACGGAACCTGACAAGGAAATATAGGACGAAATTTCAAAATACATAGACGGACGATATTTGAGTCCCATGGAAGCTGCATGGCGACTACAAGAATTCCCTCGTTTTGGACGTAGTCATTCTGTATTTCATTTACCGGTTCATCTTAAAAACAAAAAAAAAATCGTTTTTGATGAAAAGAACGCTTTGGAATCAATACAAAATTAGAAAACACCATTAACAGCGTGGTTTGAACGTAATAAAAAAAAAGAATTTGCTAACTCAACTAAATACATTAATATTCCAGAACATTACATATACAACCCTCAAACTATAGAATGGATTAAACGTAAACGCGAGAAAAAAAAAACTATTGGTCGATTAAATGTTGTTTCACCTAAAGATCAAGAGCGATATTTTTGTAAAGTAAATATAAAAGTTTAAGATAAAACATCATTCACAGATTTAAGCACTTTTGATCAAATCACTTATAACACTTTTAAAGAAACTGGTGTAGTAATAGGATTAGAAGAGCATGATTCACATATAATTGATGAAGCTTGCTGTGTTATGTTGCCAATCCAATTACGAAAATTTTTTGCTTGGTTTATCATATCTAAACATTTTGAAGGTAATATTATTTGGAATAAATATAAAAATTTTTTCACCGAAAATTTTAAAAACGATAAAGAAAACCAAACTCTTTGACACTTAAACAAAATTTTTAAAGAAATTATTATTATTAATTGATAAGTATTTATTGCAATTAGTCAAATTATTATATTGACCTCTTCCATCTATATTGCGCTATAGTTGCGCGCATTTTTATAGTAAAAATCGCTGGTGTCGGTAATGTAGTTGGTTAACGCGCCTTCCCGGCAAGAAGGAGCCCCAAATTCAACTCCTGGCCGAAGCGGGTATCTTTTTTCACTGCTTTGTAAATTTCAATTGACAAAGTTTTTTCGCACACCAGCGATTTTTACTATAAAAAGCGC
>JAPYYV010001061.1:0-26340 GCA_030522625.1 Copidosoma aretas
ATTCACTTCTGGCACCGACAAAACAACAGCATTAATAAACGTGTCATATTTTTCCTCGTCTGTCAAACAGCTTGTTCCGCTTAATGTATCATAAGTTCTGATCAACTCTTCAAACCGGTCTCCAGAACGAACTATGGATTCCTTACGTAAATCATAATGCATGTTGTAGATTTTCTTACGAATTGAGTTTGAAGAGATATTTGATTCACATCGTTTTATTTCTTTAATTTTATTAATCAGTTCCCCCGGGTCTTTAATATGACTCGTTTTCGAATGGTAGTCCACGTCAATGCGATTTATCCATTTGTTGCGGACTTCAAATTTATTATCTGAGACTACTTCTTCATCCACAAGTCCGTTAGATTCAACTGTGGGATCTATTATGTACAACAAATCTTTAGATCGTAGCTCTGACGTAAGCAGATCAAAAAATAATTCAAACTTTGTTTTTGGTGTCAACTTGTAGTCATATTTAAACAGAGTTTCAAATCTAGATTTTTCACGCATCGAGGTTGACATTATTGTCTGGTTGCGTCGGGAGTTAGGAGATTTGAGCGGAACCGTAGAATTAAACATGTTATTTTTTACCTGAGATACATGACCAGGCGGGAAGATAGGATCGATGTTAGGAAAAGCCTCTTTATTTGCGAGAGCTTTATCCTGGAGCTCCCAGAACCTCAACTGTTCCTTAGCTGTCAATCTCTCCTTGTCGAATCTTTTTTCGACGCTTACTACCCGTGCTTTGGTCTCAGCTAAATCCTTGCACACATCCTCTTGTCCTATCATAAACGCGTATAGTTTACTGGAGATTTCCTCCAGCTGTTGGTCCTTAAAACGGGGAGCACCTGCGTCTGAGGTATTCGTATTGTTTAAACTGTGATACAAATTTCTTATTTTTCAATTCTAGATATTTGCTAGAGTCCTTTGATATCACCATATTAATCTTAATTTTTGGGAAGCTCATCGATGCATCAGTTTTATTTGACGAATACTTATTCTCACTGTTAGGTATTTCGTTATCAAAGCTAAAGTTTACTCTGTTACGATCGTCTGTAATCCAGAAGCGTTTCACTGAAGTCGGAAACGCTTCTGGGGGTATAACGAGTGTTCCGCCATTCGTTTGAATTTTATTGTTGAGAGCAAGCCAATTTCGTTGAGGCATGAGATTTTCATCTATGCAACAAAGAATGTCTGATTCAGTAGCCGCGATCAATTCGTCCTTTTCCCGTCCAAGTACTAAGTGTTTGGTTATATTATTTGACATCTATTTCTTAATAATCATGTAAAGCTTCATAAACGCATCTGGAAAATTAAATTATAGTCACGTCACAAGTAGGTACCAAATAATCACGTCCAATGCAATAAAAATTTAGTTTAGTGTGTAGGTACGCTTGCACGCACACACACACGCGGACACGCGGGTACAGTAGGGTGACAAAGATTATTACTTAAGCTAACTAGAAAGGAGAACACGCATTCGAGGCCAGCATGAGCAATCCTTATATATCCGTGCGTGCGGAAGGAATCCATACGCACAACCGAACACAAGTTGCAGCATAGACCCCCCTCCCGCACACATTTGTCTGTGCCCGAGGTAGAGCGCCCCCAGCCTCGGACACTGAGAGAAAGAGATATCGCGCTCCATATACAACAGTGTTACACGGCACTGTCTCCCCTCCCCACCACGCACGTTTCCCGCGAGCGGCTGGCTAACACACAAAAAGCAGGCCTGTCTCTTCGCGCCGCATTACCGCCCCTCCTCGTCCAGCAGGCTTGAACACGCCTGACTCAACTTCTCAGACAATTTATTCCGGAAGATAAACAAACGACTCGCGACCGAACTATAGTGTACGATGTGTATGTTTACCGAGCATGCATATACAGAATGCATACACACCAGAGGAATTTTCACGAACACCTCTCTTTCTTTACACATCAACACATCATTCAACAAAACAGGAAACTCTTAAACAGCGCTTCACAGCAACAGTCACGAGGCATGTGAAGGACACATTCCTCATGTCTCGCAGCCGTTACTTACCAACGAGATCCTCCGTCGAAGTGGCAGCATCTCGATGAAACTGCGCTTCACCGTTGAATCCGCTGGCGAGCGCCGATTTCAGGATGTTCTGAAAGCCCGAACCCTCGCTCGTCTGATCCTGATCTACGGTCGGTCCCCTTGGCTCTTCGGAATCCGACTCCGTCCTCCGATTCGCGTCTTGTTCATCCGGGGTTGTCGATCCTTCTGGAGTGCCTTGGATCTCTGGCTCCTCTCTCGGACTCTTTTTGCCTTCACCCATTTCTGCCTCCAGGTCGCTCACCGCACCCACGAATAAGCAGATTAAATTGCAGCGCAGTGGAAGCGTCACTGAGGCCTATAACCTGAGGGAAACTGGGTGCGGATCGAATAAACAGGACTCGGTTGTCTTTGTTTTAAAAGAGTTTACTAAACGCGACTCAACGATGGCAGGACACGTGTGCTCTGTACAGAGGCAGGCGGGAAACTGATAAGTGGAGCGGTAGGCAACCGTCGCCGCGCACGCAGCGTCTGTAGACCACTACATATACCATACACATATATATATATATGAGGAGTTGCAATGAAGAGGAGCGCACACTCAATTCTATCATTTGCAAATAGTACTAAATTGACTCTATAAAAACAAAATAGAAGAAGAATCATTGATTAACAGAATAATACTGTACATAGGTTAAAAAATCAATAATACATGTAAAACTCAATGCTGAGGAACAATATAAGGCATTAGTAACGGAGATAAAACTTTTTTGACGATAAACTTTAAATACATGATGTTTGTCCACTTTATGATCAATAATTGCATAAAGCGAGTGATTATCTATAGAATATTTTATAAGTCCATGCAAGTTTTCTGTTCATAAGACTTCATTTCTATTATTTATCTAAGATTATATCCAATTAATAATATTAAACAATGTATTATATAATTTCAGGAGTAATATTGTATACAACATGAGAGAAAACATGTGAAACTTTCATTTTTGAATCAAAAATTTTACATTTTTTATTTTGCTAAACAAGGAATAATAAAATAAATGATAAAAGTAGTACCATTACACACAAATGAAGAATTATACAAATATATCCTTTTAAATTAATAGCCTTAGTAAGCATGTGATAATTTCAGTGAACTCAAAAGTTTAGTATTTCAATCCCTAATATTTTAATATATCATCGTTCTGTAGTCTTATGTATACAATTTATGCAAAAAACTGTGACTATAAGCAATATTATAAAATTGAAAGGAATTTATTGCCATATATTTTCTACGATCTTATTATTTGTTTAACTTTTCTTAGTTGTAATTCACTATTGACAATTGGTGATCTTACGCCCTAAAATCTACTTATTTGAAAATTTTGACTTTAAAAACTTATTTTTGTACAAACTTTACACTCAACTTATGAAAAGTTAAGTGTTTTTTAACCTTTTTTTTACTTAGTCCATGCCAAATCATTTCAGCAGTAAAAGAACCTTTAAAAAATCAAAATCAAGTAAAAAAACAAGAAAATATCCTTCTTTTAAGTTTTTTTTAAATGACGAATATGCACTCATGCAATGTTGAAAAATTGTATGCAATAGTTTTTTCTGACTCCAACAAATGCCCAAGTAAAGTTCTTTAATATCTTATTACTGTAGCACGTTAAAAAGGATGCGACACATATTACAAATTGAGTATAGTGGGGGAGAGCTCCCTTAAAAATAGTGTTTTATAAGGCTTAGCCATTGCAGAATATTTTAATGTTTTGTATTTTACTTCCTACTTTTTTAAAGACTTTTAAATAATAGTGATATGATTGATAAATATTTTATGGACTTAGATTACAACATATGTAATCATTAGAAAACTTTGATTACAAATCAAGTGCTTTTCTGGAATCGGGACGTGGGGGGTTTGGGCAAAGCTCTACTAGTATAGTGATTCATTTATTTATTCATACATGCATAAAAATATAACACTGTCCATGTTTTTAAAATAAAGCACGATGAAAAAATTGATGAGCACGATTCAGTCCCTCGCTGACCGCTCAAAATGGTATTTAAGTCCATGACTATCGTCCAAATTCCGATAAGTCTCCATTTCTAATTATGAAAAAAAATGCTAGCTTGTAAAATGGGATCTGCATCATTCTTTTTATTTATAAATCCTTGATCCGATGATTTATCTTCAAGATAAAAAGTAAAAACTGTTAATTCTGAAAACTGAAATTCTGTAATTTTATAATACTGTTCTTAAGCTAATAATATTCTAAATTGTTTAAAACTTAGTAAGGTGAAGTAAAATATCTCAGCGTTGCCAAAAAAAAAAATTTTATTGATTTTCCATTCTTAATAAATATATAACTAGAAATTGGTGTTGCACGAATCACAAAACTTGCAAACTTCAACAAGTTAACTTTGTATAACCTGTTTTAATTTAAGATAAGAATAGTGCTTACGTTACCAACAAAATAAATCTAAAAGTTATGGAAATTATTTTCTCTATTTTTTCATAATGTGATAACACAATTCTTTCTTTAAATTCGCATAATAATTCTTGCCAACACTGGAACAAAAAAGACATATTTATTTCAGATACACAGAAAGAAAATTTCTATTTTCTCAAAGTACATAGAGCACCTAGTGAGAAGGACAGTTGAAATATTCAAAACTTATTTTTTTGTAATATTATTATATTTCATGATTAATTGTTTTATTTTATATTGCAGTCCTACCAGTACACAAATTCAGGTTTATTTTTCCGGGCACCCTCTACCACCCTAACCCCAACTATAACCTCATTCACCCTAAGTCCCCATCGTTACCCATTGCTCCAGTTCCATCTATACCCTCCCCCCCTCTTTCCACACCTGGATTACCCACATTTCTCCAAGTACTCCCGTACCTATCTCGAGCGCTTACGAAGCCTACCCCCTGTTAGCTCTGTGGCACATGATCCTCTATTCCACTCAAGCACCCAACTTTACCGCAAACTAGTCCTCCTGTACTTACCTAGAGCGCCCACGAAGCCTACCTTCGGATCGCCATGTAGTGCAAAACTAGCCGCAACACTTTAAAACAAATCCCAGCTAAGATCAACTTTGAAAAAAAATTTCTGCCGGGATACCAACTCGCGCCTAACTTGAACAGCCGCACTATGTACGGGAGTGAATAAATCTGTTCGAAATAAAATATCTCACGACTCGGTGAACCGATCGTTACGTTTTTTTTTTAAATTAGGTATAACTGAATGGGGTATGAAGAAAAATTATTGCGAAAATCGTAAAAAAATATTTGAATAAACAAATTAACGTATAAGATTAGAAATATCGTGTACACATTATTGTTTGTTCGGTAGACACTAATGTTCCCGTGAAGATTAACTTTCTCGACTGTTTCCCGGGTATTTTTTGATATATCTTTATATCCGATGATAATTTAAGAAGCGATTGTTCATAAAATAACATTAAAAAGTTATAAAGAAATTCAACTAAACCATCTCGATTTAAAAATGATATTTTCGTCTTTGAGTGTTATTGAAAATTGATTATTATTTATATATTTTTTGGAAAATTGCAAGATCAAAAGTCATTAAATAATTAAAATAAACAAAATGCAAAAAGAGTTACATTTCATTCGAAAAAAGTTTTTGTTTTTGTGTTGACACTTTTTGAGCCATAAAACTTGTGGCTACATTTTACAAAAATATATAAATTTCAAGTTAAAAACTTACATTTACAAAAAAACAATGCACACACAAACATTCATAAAATTGGTACTGCGGATGGGACAAGAAGGCTACTACCAATTTGAGTCTCCGTACACAGATCTTGAGTGTTTGTTAAAAAAATTATAACATAAATTTATGAACGATGTACCATATTGATAAAAAAATAAATCATTTGTTAATTCATATCGTAAAAACATACGATAATAGGGAGGCTGACTCGCATTTTTTATCATCAATTATTTTTAGGTTGACAAGATCAAAACCACAAAAAGACCTATGGGAATACAACTCTACTTACTTCTTACGGATTTTTCAACAACTGATAGATGTAAAACTCAAAGAAGGCTTTTTCCCCTCAACTTTACTCGCTTTTTATCGATTTTTTAATGATTGATAGAACTGAACCTTCAGAGTTTTTCCCTTCCTCGGCTTGACTTGATTTTAATCGACATTTGCATTGATCGATAATATCGAAAGCATCAAAAGGTTTCCCGCCCTCGACTTTACTCGCTTATTATCGATTTTTTTCTGCTCAATATTATACATGAAAACATAAGGTCTCCGTGCTTTGACTGTATTTAATATACATATACATATATTTTTTTTTTATTGATTTTTGTTTAAGGAACCATTAAAAAGCTTATCTATTTGACTTTGCTTCATTCTCACTGATTTTATTATTAGTTTATGAGAATAAAAAGACAAAATGTCTTATCAAACTCTCTTACAACGTTCCTCGCCACAAAATGATGTATCAATAATAAATTATACATGAATGTAAGGAGGCTTATCTCCTTCGAGATTTCTCGCTTCTTATCGTTGTTATTATTAAAAGATGAGAATAAAAACGCGAAAATCCTTGTCTCCCTCAACTTTTCCCGATTCTAGTCGACTTCATTATTTTTTCAAGAGAATACAAATTTAAACACGATGTATTTCTGATGATATTCTTGATATTCACGATGTATTTCTTATAATAAATAATGATAAGGAATAATTTTTTGTACATGAAAAAATTCTAGATATTCAAGTCAAAACTCAATCTAAAGAAATTCGAGCTCTCGGAAACTGAAAGTTGCCTTAAGCCGCAGCCATTTTTGTACATCTCTACAGTAACCTAATGCTAACTTTTTTTGATAAATGAAATTATGAAATACTGAAACTGTTTGATGGATGAAATTGAGAAATGCTGCCAAACATAAACTAAAATGAATTTTCGATGTTCTGTAGGAATGGCAATTCAAGTTACGATCAAGATCGCCCCGCTCCCGACAACGAAGACAATGATGTGTGAATAAGGAGATTTGTCAGTTCTACCTAATAAGGAGATATTTTGATGCCCAAAGTAGACCACATTGATAGTAAGAGTCACAATAAAATTTTTAACATACAAAAACTTCTATATGTCGATGTTTTTTCTCTAACTCTTGTAGCAACATGCTTCAAAGCATAAAATCGTAATTAAATTTTGAATGAACGTGTATAAACTCAATGTAAATTATTGCAAGACTTAATTTACTAAACATTACTCGAATTATAAAAAACTTATATGCAAATTATAAGTACAGATGAAGGTGATACCTCTGCTCGGGTTTTAATTGTATTAAATAATTAATAAGATAGTAGTGATGGAGCGTTTAAGATGTAGGAGAGAAATGAGCTTGATCATCCACTATATAAAATAATCAAAATGTTATAAGACGCCGGTGAAGTTAAGGAAAAAAAACTTCCATGTGTAATATCATAATTGAATCTCTTCAATTTATTATTCTCTTGAAACAATTAAATAATCGACGAGAATTGAATACTCTCGAGAAATTAAATCTTTTTAAGTTTTTATACTCTTGAAACATTCAAAAAATTGATAAGAATCAATTCCAGTCGAGAAATACATCATGTTTGAGTTTTTATTCTCTTGAAACAATAATAAAGTCGATTAGAATCGGGAAAAGTTGAGGGAGACAAGGATTTTCGCGTTTTTATTCTTATCTTTTAATAATAACAACGATAAGAAGCGAGAAATCTCGAAGGAGATAACCTCCTTACATTTTTATGTATAATTATTGATACATCATTGTGTGGCGAGGAACGTTGTAAGAGAGTTTGATAAGACATTTTGTTTTTTTATTCTCATAAACTAATAATAACATCAGTAAGAACGAAGCAAAGTCAAATAGATAAGCTTTTTAATGGTTCCGTAAACAAAAATCAATAAAAAAAAAATCTATATGTATGTATATTAAAGATAGTCAAAGCACGGAGACCTTATGTTTTCATGTATAATATTGAATAGAAAAAAATCGATAATAAGCGAGTAAAGTCGAGGGCGGGAAACCTTTTGATGCTTTCGATATTATCGATCAATGCAAATGTCGATTAAAATCAAGTGAAGCCGAGGGAGGGAAAAACTCTAAAGGTTCAGTTCTATCAATCATTAAAAAATCGATAAGAAGCGAGGAAAGTTGAGAGGAAAAGCCTTCTTTGGGTTTTACATCTATCAGTTATTGGAAAATCCGTAAGAAATAAGTAGAGTTGTATGTCGATAGGGATTTTTGTGGTTTTGATCTTGTCAACCTAAAAATAATTGATGATGAAAAATGCGAGTCAGCCTCCCTATTATCGTATGTTTTTACGATATGAATTAACAAATGATCAATTTTTTTGTCAATACGGTACATCGTTCATAAATTTATTTTGTAATTTTTTGAACAAACACTTAAGATATGTGTATGAAGACTCAAATTGGTAGGAGCCCTCTTGTCCCATCCGCAGTACCAATTTTATGAATGTTTGTGTGTGCATTGTTTTTTTGTAAATGCGAATTTTCAACTTGAAATTTATATATTTTCGTAAAATGTAGCCACAAGTTTTATGGCTCAAAAAGTGTCAACACAAAAACAAAAACTTTTTTCGAATGAAATGTAACTCTTTTTGCATTTGTTCATTTTAATTATTTATTAACTTTTGATTTATCAATTTTTCAAAAAATGAATAGTTAATAATCGATTCTCAATAACACTCAAAGACGATAATACCATTTTTAAATGAAGATAGTTTAGTTGAATTTGTTTATAACTTTTTATTGTTATTTTATGAACAATCGCTTTCCAAATTATCATCCGATATAAAGATGTATCAAAAAATACCCGGGAAACAGTCGAGAAAGTTAATCTTCACGGGTACATTAGTGGCTACCGAACTAACAATAACGTATACACGATATTTTTAATCTTATACGTTAATTTGTTTATTTAAATATTTTTTTACGATTTTCTCAATAATTTTTCTTCATACCCTATTTAATTATACCTAATTTAAAAAAAACGTTACGATTGGCTAACCAAGTCGTGAGATATTTTATTTCGAACACATTTACTCACTTCCGTACATAGTGAGCCGTACAGCAACTGACTAGGACTTGCGCCTTAGCCAACTAAGCTAGTACTGCTATTCAGAAAATTAATTTTTATTTTTGACTAATATTTTCTATAGACATACGTATGATTATTAAAATCAATTTAGCACCGTAGGATAACCGAAAATGTACTATGGACAATTTTCAAGCGTTTGTATATGTGGTTCATAAATATTAGGAAAGAACGATCAGAAACTGTAATCAAAATTAGTGAATAGTTATATTTTCTGATTTTGTGGAGGTTGTAAGTCTGCTCTAGGTTTGAAGTCTTGTTTATGTCTCAACAATATTACTATCTAAAGAAATTATGTAGTTTAATCGTTTCTTAAGAAAATATTTATACGTTTGGCATGATCAATCAAAAATTTGTTCATAATCACAAAAAGATGTATTCCAGATCGATTGTTTATTTGAAAATACAACCTTTTTGCAGAAGTCTTTGGTTGTTTCTGGTACATTATAGATATGTGGATGCGACGTAGAGATGTGCGGTGGATCTTCTCCTGCTTTTAAAAAAATACTTTAGTGCTCGAAAAAATTTGTATTGGTAATTGTCGTGAAGGGGGGGCTTTTTGTTACACTTTGACCGAGGTAGGTAATATTAAGATATATATGGGTGTGGTCGTGCTGTAGACAAAGGGATCAGCCAGTTTTTAGTAAACCTAGCGTACTAAAACAGATTTAAATGTATGGTGGGGGAGAGGATGTTACAAATGAGTATAGAGATTAAACTATTTCAAACTAAAAAACAACTATAACCTATGCTGACCTGCTATAGCAATAATGAGCGAACGTGAATAAAGTTAATGGTCTTATAAGAGTGTGTTTTAGTTAAGTTAATTGTTTTCAAACTATGATTGAAATAAATAAGTATGTACAGTCTTGGTTAGTAAGTTCGGCTGTACTTGTTTGACATGTTCCTGAGTGCTACCACTGGAAATAATTCCGCTTGTTTACATCTCCATGCTTGGGTGCAATCGATGCCGTATTCATATAAGGAACTCAACCAGCTTATATCTGGTCCTTGATACTAGGTGGGCGCCTATTAGGAAGAGAAGGGTGCTATATGAGTAGGCACGTCCTTACGAGTATAAGATGATGTGAAGAGGTTATGTAGTAAATCAAGGATGCCAAGCATGCTGAAAATGTTTTGAGATTAACGTCTTTCTTGGTTTCTGAGATACGTGGTATTATTTATAACTTATATAATAGCGATACATAATAAATCTCATGAGCGATATTCAGTGTACATTTGTGTGTGTGTATCTGATTGCGTTCAAAATTTGTATACTTACTTTTTTCGGTGTAATGATTACGAATATTTCAGTCAAATTTATCGCAAATGCCGGGGGATGATTACAGAGTTAATTGATTCAGTTTCAAGCAGTATTCGAAGCTTACACGTTTGATGAATGAGTACAGCATTCGCAACACTAGTGGCACGATACCTCTGTATTCTTGTATGGCATCTTAGTTAGTGCAAAGCTGTTGGAACATGAGTTATTTCATAAATTAGTTTTGAAGTATAGATATCTATTGGCAAAAAATTTGTTACTTAGCTGGCGTTGCCCTATCATACGCCCAATGTAATAGAGTAGGGATTATTATCGTTACAGTAGGGTCCAAGGCGAGGGTTAGGGGGGGCGAGCCACGACTGGCAGGGCTGGGAGCGATGAATCCCCCCAGCGAGGGTCTAAAGTGCTGCGAACCCACGTTCAAAGCTGTTAACTAACCCAGACATCGATCTGAAAACAATTTAAGCATGTTCAGCATCTTCGATTTACCCAATATCTAGACTACCATCGGCTTATAAGTGGCTTGAGTGTGCATGACATTGAGCCCATCGATACAGCACTCTTGCCATTAGAAACTTACGGTATTTATAACGAACTTAGCCTGGCGGGTATTTTGTAGACACTCTACGGGCACTTCACGTCAACTTGGCGGGCACTTGGCGGGTACTTGGCTGGCACTTGGCGGGTACTTGCTAGGTACTTGACGGGTACTTAGCGGGAACTTACTTGCTGAGAATTCGGTGGAAACTTGTAAGGCACTTGGCGGGTACTTACTTGCCGGGCACTTGGCGGGCACTTGGCGAGTAATTTCGGGGCAGTTGACGGGCACTTGGCGAGTACATGGCCGGTACTTGGAGGCCACTTGCCAGGCACTTAACGAGCACTTACTTGCCGGGCACTTGGCGGGAACTTAGCCAGTAAGTGAGGGCAAGGAAGTGCCCGTCAAGTGCCTGGCAAGGGTCTTCCAAGTACCTGCCAAGTACCCGCCAAGTGCCCGTCATGTGCCCGGCAAGTTCCTGCCAAGAGCCCGCCAAAAGCCTGCCAAGTACTCACCAAGTGCCCATCAAGTGCCCGGTAAGTACCTGCAGAATGCCTGCAAAGGAACAGCCAAGTGCCCGCCAAGTAACCTCCAAATGCCCGCCAATCGCCAGCCAAGTGCCCGCCAAGTGCCCGCCAGGTTGACGTTAAGTGCCCGTGGAGTGTCTACCAAATACCCGCCAAGCTAGGTAAGTTATAGATACTGCTAAGTTTCTAATGGCAAGAGTCCTGTATTGATTAACACAATGTCACGCGTACTCCAGCTACTCATAAGCCTATGATAGACTGGATATAGGGTAATCGAGGATGCTGAACATGCTTAAATTGTTTTCAGATCGATATCTCGGTTAGTTATCGGCTTTAAACGTGTGTTGGCAGCACTTTACCCTCTCAAGACCCTCGCCGGGGGGATTCTTCGATCCCGGGCCTTCCAGTAGGGTCTTGCCCTCGTTTCCCTCCGCCCTGATCCCTGCTGTAATGATAACAATCCCTACTCTATTACAGTAGGCGTGTGATGGGGCAACTCCAGCAAGTGACTGAGTAACAAACTTTTCACTAATGGATTTCTGAACTTCAAAGATAATTTATGAAATAATTTATGTACCTACAGCTGTGCACTAACTTAGATGCCATGCAAGCATGCAGAGCTTTCGTGTAAATAGTGGTGTAAATGCTCTATTAATTCATCAAACGCTTAAGATTGAAATACTGTTTAATACTGCTTGAAACTAAATAAAATAGCTCTGTTATCATCTCCAGACATTTACGATAATTTTGACTGAAAGATTCGTAATCTTTACATCGAAAAATGTAGGTACATAAATTTTAAGCGCAATCAGATACACACACAAATGCACACTGAATATCGATCATCAGATTTATTTCGTATCGCTATTATGTAGGTTATGAACAATACCACGTATCGATATCTCAGAAACCAAGAAAGACGTTAATCTTAAAACATTTTTAGCATGCTCAGGATCCTTGATTTACTACATAACCGTACATCACCCTTCCCTTCCTAATAAGCGCCCATTTAGTACTCCTAAAGGACCATATATAAGCTGGTCGAGTTCCTAATATGCACATGACATTAATTACACCAAGCATGGAGCCGTAGACAAGCAGGATTATTTCCAGTGGTAGCACTCAAGAATATGCCAGATAAGTACAGCCGAACTTACTAACCAACGCTGTACATACTTACCTCATTCAATCTTAGTTTAAAAATGAAAAAGTCAACTACAACACACTCTTATTAGACCATTTAACTTTTTCAAGTTTGCTCTTTATTGCCATACCGGGTCAGCATAGGTTATAGTAACACGGTGGTACCTTTTTTTCAATGGGGTTGTAGAGGGGCGTGGGTGGGAAAGGGGCCTTCAAAGCTCGTTTAAAGGCCAATGAGGGTGCTCTTAGGGGGTTTTATTCACATTACTTTGGATTGGGATCACCGAGAGTACAAGCGATTTTCAATTATTTTTTTGGGTAGTTGGAAGGGTGGGGGGGGGGGGGTCGGAAAAGTTGACATCCCTAACCCTTAACTAACTGAATATAAAATACTGAAAAAAGTATATACATAATAAAATGTACACACATATGTATATATACTAGCAGGACATTTCTCTCGATTTTTTACTACAAAGTAAGAGATGGTTCTCATAAGGACCATATCCATAAATTAAAATGTAGTAGTAGAAAATGTCTTGTTAATAATTCATTGGTAGATCCTCATGATAATTATTTGTAAATTAAGTATAACCGTCATACCTCGGTCGGATGGTTCCGGTATAACATATTATAAAGAAAAATTTTTCCTGGAGAAATGTATGTCCTTGCACCGAAACCTGATACAGTAATCAGTGTTATAACTATAAATAAATCAGAATTATTTTATAACAGCATTTTAGGTCTATTCAAGTTAAAAGCAGTACTCTAAAGTAAAAATATTTCTTTTTGGTATAACTGTGTGACCTATAATGTTTTATTGTTTTTTTGAATGTGTGCATAAAATCAACATAATATTTTATCATGCTGTATGAGTTAAATTGTAGAACTGAATGATTTATCAGGAAGCATTGGACTATTACGATGTATAATATTGTATGGTAACATAACATGTGTATTATTTTTTCCCCGCATATCAATACTGAAATATTTTACCTGTAAATATACGGTCAGCGAATTAATACGTAACCGAAAATCCCAAATCTTTTCGAAAATGAGTTAAGATATCTGACTAGAAATCAAATCTTTTTGAAAGTTCAACAAATACACTTTTTTCAAATTTAAATCGATTTTCAGACAAATGGAAACATTTTATCGAAATTTAAAATAAGCATATGCAAGCATAAAAAATTTATCATCTATGGCCTTTTCGCAATTCGCCTTTGACTAGAGGTTACTATCTACACATGTGTCTTTTTCGTTTTTATGTATTTAAATTCTTAATATTGATAGATTCTTAATCATCATATGTATTCAATTTATTAATTCATTGTTCGATGGTCATTTTCATTTATCATTTATTTATATACATTTATAATATTTAACACAATGAAAATTAATTACGAAAAAACTATCCCGAGAGTTGGAATCAAACCGAGGTCCACAGGCATAATATGAGTCCGACGTTTTACCGCTGAGCTACGAGAACATTTAATTTAGAACCAAAAAAACTGATAAAAATCGCGGAAGAAAGATTTCTAAGATGACGATCACAGAACGTCATACAAATATACAGATATAAGTGTGTCTTTGAACCTGGAATATTTTATAAGACTTTATATGCTGAAATCACGAGAAAGTTCAAAGAAAATATAATCTATACAATGTTAATTGTATAGAATCTCATTGTTTGTGCATAGTGATTTGCTTGTAAAATATGATACTATTGTATCAAACATTTCCTTGTTCGAACTTCTAGAACTTTAGAAGAAAAACTTATTTAATAAAGTTAGCACTAAAGGTTTCCTTATGATACAAGCCAGTGTAAATATTTCAAATAAATATGCTGATATACTATACATAATGGACCGAAATATTCTTGTATACAATGATGTAAAAAAAAATATATAAAGTTTTACTAATAAAATATTTTATTACAAAATTGTTCGACCGGTATACTGAAAGAGGTTCTTATCAGTTTTTGTCATGCTGTATAGGAACCATCCGATCGAGATAATTGTAAAAGGTTGCCCATCAATACAAAAAATCCAATATATTTTAAATTATATTTATAAAGTAGGTGATACAGGTATTTGTAAAATACAGAGTAAAAATTAAATTAAAAGTAGAAATGGTACTACTAAAGAAGTATTTAATAAAGTATCTTAATATATTATCAATCGTTATTCAAGCCGAATTAAAGCAGCTTGAAGGCTTCAAGAATTTTCTTCGTGTGGTGGAAGTCTCCCCGTATTGTATTTACCTGTTCATTTTTATAATTTTGCTAATAATTATTTACTTGGACAAGATAATGTATGAAAATGAATTGTTTATTTGAAAGTAGAAGAACTGATAGGAAAAAGTAGAACGACTGAAATGTCGGCTATGCCTTAGTATCCAGCCGCACGATTGCAGCGGGAAGAAGAGGGTGCGGAGAAGGGAAAGTTGTTAAATAACATCTTATTTACTGTAGGGGTGCGGAAATGTGCAATTTTTGCAAAATTAAATTGTCAATTTTTGAACGCAACGTTGTATCAATAGGCTTAATTTCCTATAGTAGTATACGTATATATACTTGAAAGTAGATTCGCAATAGGTATACTTGCTCTCATCAGCTTTGTTTCTATAGGATGTGTTTTTTTAGTTTCTGAGCGAGCGTATCAAGCGAGGAACGGGCTCTTTTACATGAAGATAATATTGTGTAATCTTTAAGACTATATCTAAGTATATAATGACGCTTGTTTTAATGCCTCAGACCTTTAAACACAACGTTGCGTTAAAATTTTTAATAATTTATTTTGCAAAAACATTGCATTTTTGCACCTTGGAACTTTACAGGAATGGTTCTCCAACCCTCTTCTCGCCCCTCCTCACCACTCCCTCCCCCCATCGTGTGGCTGAATACTAAAGCACGAACAAACATTTTTGCATACATCATTGTGCAGAAGACCCTAAAGTATATCAAAAACGACATGTAGAAAGGTAAAAATAACTGACAGGACAAAAATTGGGACCAGCTTGGCTGGCTGACAGAGTATTTATGGCCGCAGAAACGCAATGGAAAGTGCGCAAGTTTCAGCTTGGCCATTGTTAACTTAATATAAGACTGCGTATATATTCATATGTTTATGGATGTATATGTTAATCACATATGTACAACCGAATGTATTTAATTGTTGCCTAAAATGACATTAATCATGAGATTAATTTTAAAATCAGTCATATGAAGTTGAACGTAATGTTTAATCATTTACGTCTAAGTACTTAAAGTGTAGTAATACATTTATTATTCTTGAGTAAACATGAGTCTAATAAGACAGCAGAATTTTTGAAGATGGTAGTCAGGTTCATTAAGACTATCAAATATACTTTTTCGTTAATAGAATTTTTCAGAAGTCCAGGGTTAAGATTTATCATAGGTACTCACTTTTTTGGGGATTGGTTGTGAAAAGTGAAATAAGTGTAAAATACATTTTTTTTAAAATTATTAAGTTGTAGAAATAAAATTATATACAAAATAACTTCAAATAATTTTTGGAAGAAAAATTGTGCAGAATGACCTACACTTTCCGCTTCATTCGCTAGATTGCCAAGCCTTCCAAAGTCGCGTTTTCGTCGAGCGGCGAAAAACGGCTTCGGTTAATATATAGGCGCGATCATTTTCATTCGATGCCGCACTTCTCTGATGTCTAAGGTAGCACGTCGTCAGCCTTACTGATGAGTCCAGTCGTGTTCTCGGGACCAAACATCTTTTTCTCTTTCTAGTAGACAACACGATCTCTACAAATACATCAGAAACAGCTTGTAGAAGTATAAAAAGCATTTACTCAAGGACAAAACTTGGTTACAGCTTGGCTAGGTGAATGGTTACTTGAGGCGGTAGCTAAGCACTGAAACGTGCACAAGTTTCAGTCTGATAATGATTAACTTAACGTAAGACTATGCAAAAACTTATGTTCTTATGACCATATAATAAAATCATTTTATCTAAGTCAAATTTTTTAAAATTTTACTATACCATCAAATGTTGCGCTATTGTTTCGATATTTCATCGATCTATGCAGAGCGTTTTATTACGGAAACAACGATTTACAGTTAAAAATTGTCGAATAAAAATCAACAGAAACAATAAACAAAAGGCTTGCTCCGGCTAGGGCTCAAACCCAGACCTCCTTCTATCCAGGAAGGTGCGCTAACCAATTACACCACCGAAGTTTCGGCAAGTGCTCTCTCTCATTGCTCTGTTGTGTGTATACTTTCAGTCAAACGTTGAAAAGATAAACATAATCAAACTTTTTCACTACGGCACGTAATAGAGTAACGAGCTAGCACAGGATAGGCCACAGATAAGTTTTATGTACCACTGCTCTACGGGAGAGGACTAGATCATAGCACTTATAACAAATTTTCGTGCCAACCGTGGGATAACTAGATATTATCCCCTGGAAGATGCTTGAAGGCCATCTTGTGAGAGTAAACACTGTTCTGGACGTGTAAAACTTATTAAAATCTTTGAGAATTGAACTTGATAATTATAATAGTGTAATAAATAAAAGATAACCAACAGGCCAATCGTTCTGACAATTATTTTGAGAATTAGTTAAATTCAAATAGTACTAAAGAAATAATTAACTAGGGCCTGATAATAATAAGTAGCAAAACAAATGAATTAGGCTACAGAAAAAATAGAATAATAACAAACATTGTATGATTAAACTAATCTTATCACCCAAGAATACAAAAAAATTTAAGGAAATCTATAATTTTTTTAACAATCTCTCGCTAAGTGTGTCTATACTAAAAATAAGATATGTTCATTCATAAGATCATAGAATAAGTTTCTAGACTTATAAACAAAAAAAAATGATGGTAATAAAAAAAAGAAAGTATTAAACGTAAAAAGAAATAATCTGAAAAAATATAAAATGTTTCCACAAGTAGAGCAAACATTTTTTAAATGTACAAAGTTAGAAGGTTCGCGCGCAAAGCGCGCAGCGGGCGAGGCCCCGACTAGTATGTATATATATATATATATATATATTCCTATATTAAACAGTTGTAGGAACAAAAAATAGTCCTACCTTCCCGCTACACCCCGCCCCCCCTTGGCACCCCTCCAAATCACGTAGTTATTCGTTAATTGTTACGTCAATTTTAACCAGATATTTTTTTGCCCCCTATCTATGTATACTAGAAATCGTGTGGATCGTAAGTTATGGCCCCCTCTTTATGCCCCTCCCCCCTACTCGTTTTTTACATGATCAAAAGTAAGGTAAAATAAAGGTAAAGATATGCGAATTTTTATTAATTTTCTATAGTAAGTCTGACCCACCACGCCCTCCTCTATTGCCTACAACCCCCATGCCCCCTATTCTTGTTAGGTTATCCCTTATAACCTAACAATACGCAAGGACTTATAATTTATTTGAGTCTTATATATTTCCACCCCCTCCAGCCCCACTGCTCAACCGAATTTAAACTATAGCCGAAGATGTCCGACGTCACCTGAAAGAAGAATTATCGCCAATGTCTCCCGAAAACAAGCGAGTTATTCCGATTACAGATAAATCCTTTCTTCCAAGTCCTCCAACATCGTCGAACATTGCCAAAAACAACCGATTGCAGCTGAAGCCGCTCATTCAAAGCCACTTGGGATTTTCTATCTTGCTCGCACGTCTTATTTGGCTAAAAGACAGAGGCACAACAATGAAACGTGACCATTAGTAATACAACTGATGTAACAAATAATGGAACACCCGTACACTCAAGCACAATACGAACTAAAAGTAAAATATAACACCTACAACCAAATAACCAGATGCACTTGCCCGCTAACACTGTCTATTAACAGATCATTTATTTTCTAAAAGTGTAAGCAGAGAAGTATTTTGGGTTTCGGGATGAAGTACATGAAATAATACCCTATATTATACCCTAATAACACCCAATTGCAGGAATCGAGCAGAGCAACCGATTCATGCACATGATGCAAACAAAAACATGTGTGTGCAAACCATAATTGTGCGGAAATCTAGCAATCTGTATCTTAACAGTTATAAGCTACGATCTCCTAATCGAATTAAACGTCTTTTTAATACAAAATATCATTAGTAATATGATTTTGGGTAATATACTTACTGTAAAGGTGTATTATACTTTTCATTATACTGTAAATAGACGAGCTTGGCAGAATAGCACATGCTTCTGACAACATTGAAAAATAATCACATTTTATGACAGCTAATCTCTATATTTAAGAGAAAGAAAAAATTTTCTTAATACAATGTTCTACTACTACGTCAAGAATAACTAAGTTAGCTCTTTTAAGGTAGGAAATAAAACACGTTAACGTCAGTTATAACGCTGATTAAACACATATTGGAAGTTAAGCAAAATACGGAATCCAACTAAAGTAAAATCCAAGCACCTAAACAACCGAATAGAGTTACCCGCTCAAACTGTTTATTTATTAATAATTTATTCAGTTATTTAGAATTTAAGTAGAAGTCTATTGTGTTTTATAGAATAATCATAAATTATAACAACAATCGGGCAGATCAGCCAAAAAGTTTCTGTTTACATAGATTATTAATATCTTGCTTTTACTTTATAGTTACACATAATTTTCTATTTGATACCAATTAAGATTAAAATATCTGAAAAAATTTATAATTTACACTATATATAAAAAATATATAATATATGTAAATGACTATATGAATGTCTATTTCAATTATTGCATGACAAAATAATGAAAAATACGATTATGTTAGTATGTATAATCAAACACAGTAATATACGATCCTTGAAGAAATTTTTTAACTATTTGAAACCTTAAAGTTTTTTAAGTTGCAAATTTTATTGTTCGTGAACTATCCAGCGGATGAAGTAAAATTTATGACTTCTACTTATACATAACGTAAACGATGTTTTGATGAATCTCCAGTAGCTATCAGTGAGTCTACAGTTTGTACTATAACTATATTGTCGTCTGTCAAGCGTGGCTGACCCAATGTCAACGTCTTTATTTGCTTGTCATTTACGCATTTCTTTCTCTCCCACTCTAAAAATTTGTTAAGGTGTGGTCCGAGTATTGCTATTTTGATTCGTGTTACTTTCATTTTTCAAAACTGTGGTGAATTTGACAGAAACGACAAAAAATTCAAAGATATATTTAAACACATAAAAAGGTTTTTAAACAAAAAATAATAGCTATATTATGAAAAGCAGGTCAAAATCTATCGATTTTAATTTTATTTTTTTTTAGATTTTTTCTAATCCGTACGAGGGAGTTGATCAGAGTTTGCTGGAGCAAAAAATTCGCCTCAAACGCGAGGTGGCCCGATCTCGCTGGACGCCCTTATATCCATAAGGTGGAGGCGGGCAAGGTCAGCATGGATTTCGGAATGAAAAAGGAAAGAAAAAGGGGCAAAAAAAAATTAGATTTACAAATATCGTGTTCGGTTTAATGCAAACGTACCAGGATACATATGACGAATGAAGGCGGGAAGGGTGAGCCTAGAAATAGGCATAAGAAAAAGGAAATAGATTTACTTTTTGCACGTAACAAAAATTGACAAGAGCAGGTGGCCTTATTAATTACTAATCGAAAAATTAACGGACTTAACTAATAAAAATAGTACAAAATAGGCAAAGCAGATGAAATTGTGCATTAAAAAGTGGAGGATTGGAAAACAATAGTATTTATTAAAAGATCAACGAAGGAAAATAAACTTGACAAAATCAATGATGATTTTACAAAGGAAAGGAAGACTTTCGTTAATCGGAAAATACAAAATAACTTTATATTAATCAACAAGTCTATTTTCCGTAAAATGTAAGAAAAATAAAAGCAGAGAGAAAAATAAAGCAAAAATAAACAGGTATACGTTTGGTTTGAAGTTTTTAAATGATTGACTGCAGGATCTGAAATAAAAGAAAAAAAAAAGTATAAAGCACATATTGTTATGCAAAGAGGAAAAAAAACCATCAAATGTAATATTAATAATATCAGTCAGAAGTATAGGATTAAAAGATAATGGAGAGATATGCTGGAGGAATATGGTTCATGTAAAAATATAAAATATTTATGTAGTTAAATGGGGCACGACGGTAAAGATTAAAAGTTTAGAAATATGTTATGCGTTATAAATTATAATATTATGTTAATGTAAAAAGAAATTATAACACGTTGATGTATGTTCAATCAATTAAGAGGATAATAATTTTGAATATTCATGAAACAAACTAAGTAAATGTAGAAATATGTAAAAAACAATATATGACATGAATAAAAAATAAAATAAACAATTTACATCAACGAATTTTAAGAAAGAATTGTAAAATTATATCTTAAGTAATCTTATATCCATAATTGATTATAAAATGACCAAATATAACAAACAAAGGCTCATACCTATCTCGGAAATAATAATGTTGCGCAAATATTGTATTCATATACATATTATTCAATATCAACCTGAAATACCAATTAAAGTCATTATAAGTATTAAATTATAAACAATTATTTGATAAATTAGTAAACTAATTTCATGTATTGACTATATCTGTTCAAATTTTTAGCGAATTTTAATGAGATCGCTTTGGTTATCTATATTCGTACGCATATATGTGTATTCAAAAATAAACTTTCTCATTCAATTTTCAGACATAAGAATAAAAATATCGAAATATGGAGGTTGGCGCGCGGACCGCGCAGGTGGCGAAGCCCCACTAGTACACATATTCGCCCCCTGCGCGCTTCACACGCCAACCCCACATACGTCAATATTTTTATTCTTATGTCTGAATAATGAATACAAAAGTATATTTTTCATTACACATATATATGTACAAACATAGAGAACCAAAGCGATCTGATAAAAATTTTCTAAAAATTTAAACAGATCTATTATTATATTAAATGAGTTTGGTTATTTATCAAATAATTGTTAATAATTTATTACTGATGATGACTCTAATCGGTATAAAATGATAATATAGATTTATATGTGTATGTATACAATATTTATGCAATCAGAATTATTACAGAAATTAAAATAAGATGTTGTTTGTTATTTTTGTCTATTTTAGAATCAATTATTGATATAAGTTAAGACTAACATATCATTTTAAAATTCGTACTTAATATTTGTGATTGCGAATTGTTTGTATTTTTTTTTTTTTTATTTCTTATGTAGATTTTCATATACTTCTACATTTTTTTGTGTGTTTTATAACTGTTTAAAATTCTTATCCTCTTATATTAGTACTAATATTATTTTTAATTAAGTAACTTATGTAATTCATTAAACATACAACAACGGACATAATTTTTTTTTACATTTACATAATATTATAATTCATAACGCATAACATATTTCTGAACTTTCAATCTTTACTATCGTGCATTATTGACCTACATAAATATCTTACATTTTCACATGAATCATCTTTCTCCATCATATCTCTCCATTATTATTTTATCCTATATTTCTGACTGATATTATTAATATTTTATTTGTAGTTTTTTTATCCTTTTTACATAGCAATGTGTGCTTTGTATATTTTTTTCTTTCTTTGCTGATCCTATAGTTTATCACTTTAAAACTTTTCAACTCACCTATATCTTTTTATTTTTGCTTTATTTCTCTCTCTCTGTCTTTTTCTTGTTATATGTAATTCTGCAGATGATAGGAATGTCAATTACCATACAGTTTTTTTCTGTTTTCTGATTGACAAAAGTCTTCCTTTCCTTTGTAAGATTATCTTTGATTTTTTTAAGTTTATTTTCCTTCGTTGTTCTTTTTATAAATCCTATCATTTTCGAATCCTCCATTTTTTTATGCATAACTTCATCTTCTTTGCCTATTTTGTATTATTTGTATTGATCAAGTTCGTAAATTCTTTGATAAGTCATTATTAAGGCCACCTGTTCTTGTCCATTTTTGTTATGTGCCAAAAGTAATTTTATTTCCTTTTTCTTATGCCTATTTCTAGGCTAACCCTTTCCACCTTTATTTGTCATATATACCCTGGTACGTTTGCATTTAAACCGAACATATTTGTAAATCTAAATCTATTTTTCCCCTCTTTCTTTCTCTTCTCATTCCGAAATCCATGCCGACCTTGCTCGCCTCCAGCTTTCGGATAAAAGCACGTCCAGCGAGATCGGGCCACCTTGTGCGTTAAGTGCATTTTTTGCTCGTACACACTGTGTTTAACTCCCTCGTACGGATTAGAAAAAATAAAAAAAAAACAATAAATAAAAAAAGATAGATAGATTTTTACCTGCTTTTTATGATGGTGCTATTATTTTTTGCTCAAAAACCTTTTTTTGTGTTGAAATATGTCTTTGATTTTTTTTTCGTATTTGTCATATTCACCACAGTTTTCAGAAATTAAATTAATACGAATCGAAAGAGCAATACTTGGACCACACTTTCACAAATGTTTAGAGTGGGAGAGAAAGAAATACGTAAATGACAAGCAAATAAAGACGTTGACATTGGGTTAGCTATGCTTGATAGACAACTATATAGTTATAGTACAAACTTAAGACTCACTGAGAAATAATACTTGACATTCATCAAAACATAGTTTACGTTATGTATAAGTTGAATTCATAAACATTACTTGATCCGCTGGATGGTTCACGTACAATGGAATTTGCAACTTAAAAAACTTTGAGGTCTCAATTTGTTTAAAAATCCCTTTAAGGATCGTATATTACTGTATTTGATCTCACACACTAACATAATCGTATTTTTCATTATTTTGTCATTTAATAATTGAAAGAGACATTGATAAAGTCACCAACATGTATTATATATTAATATGTAGTGTAAATTAAATATTTTTTCAGATATTTTAATCTTAATTAGTATCAAATAGAAAATTATGTGTTACTATAAAGGAAAAGGAAGATATTAATATACTGTGTAAACAGAAACTTTTCGGCTGATCTGTCCGATTTTGGTGCTAATGTATGATTATTCTATGAAACATACTAGACTACTGCTTAAATTCTGAATTACTAGATGAATTATAATTCAATAAACAGTTTGACTGGGCAATTCTAATCGGTTTTATAGTCTTAGGTGCTTGGTTCTGACTTTAGTTGGATTCCGTATTTTACTGAATTTTACGGGTCTTTTAATATGTGTTTAATCAGCGTTATAACTGACGTTAACTTTTTTTTTTGCCACAGAAGAGCAAACTTAGTTATTTTTGACGTAGTAGTAGAACATTGTATTAACACAAATTTTTTTCTTTTTCACAAATATAGAGATTAGCTATCATGAAATGTGATTATTTTTCTACGTTGTCAGAAGCATGTGCTATTCAGCCAACTTTGTCTATTAACATTATAATTAAAAGTATAATACACCTTTACAGTTAGTATAATACTCAGAATCATATTGCTAATGATAATTTGTATTAATAAGGCATTGTATACCATTAGGAGATCTTAGCTTATAACTGTTAAGATGTATTTTGCTGGATTTTAGCACAATTATGGTTGGCGAAAGTCAGTTTTTTTTTGCACCATCTGCATAAATCGGTGGGTCTGCCCCATTCCTGTAAGAATTGTTATTTTTGCATGTAGTTTATTCCGAAATCATATAAAAAAGTTTGTTTATACTCTTAATTAGTGAATAAATGATAAATCAATAAATATTATAAGCGTGCGAGTGTATTCAGTTATTTGGTTGTAGGTACTTGAGTTGTATCATATTTTTATTGCCCATAACCCAATTATCAAAAACAATAAACAGTCTTGATTTTAGTTATTTGCTTTTATTTTGGATATTACGTTAAAGTAAATTAGGTTATTCGGTTGATGGAGCTAGAAATTTATATTTGTGCTCTTCTTTGGAACTATTTTGAATTAGTGGATAAATTATTTATTTATGAACATTGTAGTCGTGCGTTTGAATTTGGTGATATGATTTAAGGTGCGTGAATTTTCATTTATTTAAATTAAGTATTAAGCTGAGTTGTACTTGTTTTCTTTCCAGTATCTGTTTTATCTGCTGTATTACTGTTAGTCACGTTTTTTTTTTCGCCGTTGTTACACAAAGTTGGTTATTTTTAGACGTTGCAGTATAGCATCGTATTAAAACATATATTTTTTGTTAGACGGATATGGAGCTTACTTGTCTTAAAATCTAATTGGTTTTCTCTGTTGTTAAAAGCATGTGCTATACTGTAAATGTTGTCTATTGACGTTACGTGTGTATTGCGTGTTAATTGTCTATTGAGTGTACGGGTATTCTGTTATCTGTTTCATCAGTTGTATTACTAATGGTTACGTTTTATTGTTGTGCCTCTGTCTATTAGCCAAATAAGACGTGCGGGCAAAACAGAAAATCCCAAGTGGCTTTGAATGAGCGGCTTTACCTGCAATCGGTTGTTTTTGGCAATGTTCGACGATGTTGGAGGACTTGGGAGAAAGGATTCATCTGTAATCGGAATAATTCGCCTGTTTTCGGGAGACATTGGCGATAATTCTTCTTTCAGGTGACGTCGGACATCTTTGGCTATAGGTTAAATTCGGTAGAGCAGTGGGGCTGGAGGGGGTGGAAATATATAAGACTTAAATAAATTATAAGTCCTTGCGGATTGTTAGGTTAGTAAGGGATAATCTAACGAAAATAGAGGGCATTGGGGGTGTGGGGGGCATGGTGGGTCATACTTACTATAGAAAACTATTAAAAATTTGCATATTCTCACCTTATTTTTACCTTACTTTTCATCATGTAAAAAATGTGTGGGGGGCCATAAAGGTGGTGCAATTACATACGATCCACACAAATTGAGTATATCATATAGGAAGATATATATATATATATATATTAGGGTGTCCCTTATTTACAAATATTTTTTTTTGCCGTGCCACCCCCTAAAAACCTTTTATTTGGTGAAAAAATGACCCCTGAATTTTTTCAGATTTTTAAAAAAATATTTAAACGTGCCTATTTTAAAGTAACGGTTTTTTGTTCACGTATGTGTATTATGCTTGATATAATATACTTTCTCAAATGAGTTTGCTTAAAATTGACCTTTAACAATTCGGAAGACAAACATTTTTCATGTAAAATTTGTCGTTGAATCAGAATTTTCACTTATTTTCAACCTTAGAGTGCACCAGATAGCGTAAAAAGGTCTTTTACGTCTTTAAACGGCCTTTTTTTAACGATTTTTCATATAAAAGGGCCCTTTGAGCTTGTTTTCACTCTCGTAAATGAACGAAAATAGTACTCTTGAAGTAAAATTTATCATAGTTCTTAAATTTTTACTTATTTTCAACCTATATTCATATAAAATAGCGTGAAATGATCTTTGATTTTAAAAAACGGCCGTTTTTCAATGATTATTGGCATTAAAGCTCGATAAAACTTTCGTAACTAAATAAAAACAGCGAATTTATAGTGAAATTCAACGTAGAATCCAATTTCCTACTTACTTTTAACCTACAGTTTGATTACATAGTGTTAAAAGGTCTTCAACGGCCATTACCGGCCAGTTTACAATGATTTTGCAGAGAAAAGTGATTTGCAAGAGCAAGCAAAAACAAAAACGGATTAAAAGTAGTATACGTTGCTTGTAATTTACAGGTGAAATATTTGTTTATGTTAGAAAAAAATTTGATACTTGAAAAAGAAAAAATTAA
>JAPYYV010001062.1:0-26339 GCA_030522625.1 Copidosoma aretas
GAAGGAAGGAACGGGGAGTCTACGGCGGACCAACAACGCGATAGGTACTCTGGCGGCGCGACTCTTCTCTCGGATCATTAACTAATAAACGAAGTATATCACTTAAAGTACTTACTGAACAACTATACAAGCTATGATAAACATACTAAAGATAATCAGACTTACTCATAATTTTTATCATATCCATATTAGATTAATATAAAATTTTATCGATATTCTGATTATTAGTTTGATTCATTTAATAACATGCATTTATCCTCATGACATTTTTTTAACACTATTGATACATTCGATACAATTGCCACTATTTTATTGGAAAAGCTTTTATAATTTCTAATTATCGTATGATCATTGATTAGCCAAAGCGACCTCATACAATCCAGATCATTTTTACAGCGATAATTCATAAATTTTTGAATTTCCATCAAAATTTTGCTCCACAATTAATTGTAAAATTTGTAAATAAAATTTAAAAAATTTATCACAGACTTGAACAATTTAATGTGAAATTTAATGTTTTTTCTTACAGGTAAACTTATTTTATAATTCTAATACAAATATTAAATCTAATTTTGATTTATCAAGTGTATTAGAGATATAAACAGTAGAAAATTAAACTCTTGACTATTTTTTCTTAAGTAATTTGTATTAATACCGTTTATGAATAAGCAGGTAAAACATCTTTTACAGATTTGAAAATAATTAAAATTATTACATACGATACTATCAATGTAACAGCTTTTTCTATATCTTTAGTAGAATATGATTATCAAATAGATGTCATTTTCGAAGATGCTTAAAACATTATGCTACCTTTTTAGCATTGCAAATTTTTTGCATGGTCTGTTATTTCAGAATATTTTTTAGGTAATACTATTTAGAATAAATACAAAACAATTTTTGTAGAAGATTGTAAAGATTATCAACTTGCAAGAACTTACATAATCGATAAATATAAATTTTTATAGTGACAAATGGAGAAATAGGTTTTGTAAACATCAATTTCCTGAAATTTCTTCAGGAGAAAACAATGATCAAATTCAACTTTTTCTAGAAATATTACAATTTGAAAAAAAAAAATTTTATGTATCTGGAAAAACATTTTGATAAAAGACATTGACTTACTATTTCTTAACAATTGGGAACAAAATTATTATCGTGGCTCGGACAGAAATCACGTCTATTTTACTTTCAAAGAGAATGACTACTCACAGAACTTTTAGACTTCTTTAGATGTAAGTACGATGAAGAGCTCGCTCCTACAGTTTGAATCAGATAAACAAAAATTTCCGTAAAGTAGAAATAACATTTTGGGAAAAAGCTTCTATGATTTTGAAAACAGCATTGAAAATAGTCAATAGATCTTTGAGCGATTTATTTGATCACTAAAAACTTTTCAGGAATAAATTAATAATTTTGGGTGGTGACTTTCGTCAAATTCTATCAGTAGTCAAAAACGGGAACAGGATTAATATCACTAAGCAAACTATAATACTCTAATTCTTGGCCACTATTATATTTTTTTTATTGAAAAAGTCATACACATTTAATAAATAAAGAATTATTCTCACTATTAATTCATATAGGCGGAAGAACAATTAAAAGTTTTCAATTCCTCGAGAGCGGAGAACAAATGATTTATGTTCTATAGTTTTTAATAATATTAATGAGTCAACATCAATCAGTACTATATTAACATCCATCAATAAATTCACTTATTTTTATAATAAGATTTGAAGTAAAACTCTTTTCATTGTTGTACAATAAAATATACGTTTACCATTAATTTTAACCAGAAGTATCATCATGCAAAACAAATTATTGTTAAACATGCAAACTGAAACTTGTAAAGTGCAGAACCATTATGAAGACATAAAAAAATCCATAAAACAAATGATTTGTCGTTGTAATTTATGTGACATTATAATATAGGAAAAAAAAATATTCACGTTCAAGCAATGTAGAAAGCTAGAAAAAAAATTAAATGTACAAAATGTGACAGACCTTTAAAGATAAATTATCACTTACAAAGGCATATATAATGCCATGAGAATTACTTTGAAAAAAATTTGTCCCGATTTCAGTAAACGTAACTTGAAAGTAAAACACTTGAAAACATATCTTAAATTGTGTAATGAAAATAACAACGATTTTATACTTGAATATTAATAACTTATTCTTACAGAGGCTAATTTATACTTTAATTAAATATAATAAAGACCAAATTGTACATATTACATTGTTCTATGGTTTTCGAGTAAATATTGGCTCCGCACCCTGTTCAAAAAATTATACTTTTTTTTTCAATAACATTGTCAAATTTAATCCTATAAAAAAAATGATTAAAAATAAAATAGAGATTATAAGGAGTGGATGCGTTAGGTAGGGGCGAGTAGAAACAATGTATATGCTACTTCTAGTCCTGAAACCAAAAAACCTAGAAATATTGGAAGATATTTATTTAAATTATATAAGATTTAATAACTTTTTTTTCAATGACTCATCAAAATTAGATTTAATCTTTATACTTTACCGAAAACTCTAAAACCTAAAATTTATAGATAGTGTGACTAAATAGTTTATAACTAAGGAAGTAAATGTACAGTTAAAATTTACAAAGATACAAAAAAGGAATTTCACGCGGAAAAAAAACGATATTTACCTTAATTAGGGGAGGGGAGCTATGGGGGAGCTAGGAGGAGTTGTGTGGAGTTAGGGGGGGGGGGGCTAGTACTTATCCAGAACCCAAACAACTATATCATATAGTAAGATACTTACCCTAAGACTATTCAACTATAAAATATAGGCAGATATATGTACAGACTATATTCGTAGTAGCTGCTTTCAATAATAATACTTCAAAAATTGTCCAAATAGATTTTATTGTAAAGGGCACACTGAAAAAAAACAACGTTAAGCTTTCGTGAGGAGCACGGTTGATTCTTCTTTGATCTAAAGAAATAAGTGGCACCGTCGCTGTAACTGAATGACCCAAGTAGATCTGACTGAACCTATAAAGTTGGAAATACTGCATTGACTGCATAGTATATGTTAACGTACATCGTATACCGAAGTGCCTAAATAGAAACTACCAGGGTCCCAAAGTAACAGCAATTGCACCACCAGTTACTTTGGAACAAAGTAGAATCTACCGTGACCCTCGCGTAAGATTAACGTTGTATTGTTCTCAGTGCAGTGACGGCTTGGTTGGCTTAAAGCTCTCATCTAAAGTACGACCACTCAAGTGAGGCGCAGGACTGAATTCTGGTAGGGTCAATTTGGGAATTTTTTTTAGAGTTGTTTCTGGCACCATAGGGCAGCTTACTTGAGGTAAGGATGGGGTACATAGGCGGAACGAGGGTTACGTAGTACAAGGTGAATAGGGTCTGAAAGGGAGGGTATCATAGTTAGGGAAGATAAGACAGGGGTTATATGGGTTATAGCAGGGACTAGGATAAGGCGTTATCAATGGGGGTAGGATTAGCGACCTCCACACCAAGGTGCTAAGGTGCTAAAGGGAGTCCGTAAAACTCATCTATAGTTGGTGTACAAGTAGGAAAATACGATAAAGTAAAAACATAAAAGATGTATCCATATAAGCTTGCAAAACATTTTAATTTGTTTCGTTTTGAGTGTATGTAAAAATAAAAAAACCAAGAATTCGTTTTTCAGATGAGAGATACCTTTTTATCGTATGTATGACATAGAGAATACTTTTTCGTTATATATATTTTCCATGAAGTCCAAGAAACTGACGTGCTACTCACCCAATGTCTTGGGCGTGTTAATTGTCAAATGTTGTGGGTGTGTTGGTCACCCAACACAGGTGAACATCCGCACCAAACGCTTCGGCGTGCTACTGGGCGGGTCATTGGTAGTGCTACTTGCATAAAATATTTTAAGTGCAGGCCAGTGTGATTAATTTCGAGAGATAACTACTGTGGAAAAGTAAGAGCTTGTTAGTCAAGTTAGGCTGTGTCTAAATTACTCAAAGCCAGGCTATCCAGCATGGTCTGGCCCTTCACAGGATGCTTGCTCGTCATGTCAAGCTACTTATTACAGCCTGAATTACCAGGGTCGAAAGTGTGGATCAGAGCAACTGCTCCCGTGTAATCCCAGTCATTGAAAATAATGACAAGGATAAATCTCCACCTTTGTGACTCATTGTTTTTTCCACCGCATAAGTGTGCCTTAAAGGTTCTTGCGGGCACGCAGTTACACAACAGGCTTTGCTTGATGCCATCTCTGAGGTCACATTGATCTTAATTTTATTGTAACTGAAGTTCGGCGCTTCATTCTTTCGCTGCACATCAAAAACTACTGTTGGTGGGTCATGCACAGCTCATTTCCATACCCAGGCAGATTTACTTCTCGGCTTACTGGATTAAGCCTTCTAAAGACCACCTTGTTTACGCCAGCTTCTTAACTCTGCACGTTATAACTAGGACTGCGGACTCTTTTCTCTACTGTAGACCCTATCACCATCCAACGCTGTCTTAGCTTAACTCACATTGCTGATTCGATATTTAGCACTTCAGCTTATATCAGTATTTTAGTCAGTGCTTATGTGCCTTTAGATCGATCCCGAACTGATGCAATTAGGAGAGCTTTTAGCTGAATTTACTGTCTTTGGTTGGATCTTACACCAGATGAGCTTTAAATGGGCCATTCATCTCATTGTTACTTTTGTGCTTTACAACTTAGGAAGACCTAGCTCGCCCATGGTACTATCAAGTGATTACGCGGCTTCAGCGGTTCTGAAAACTCGAAGACGTGCCTTAAGTTGTCCGGCGCTCCCCCACAGATGATGAGTGTGAAAAAATCTTTGCTTAATATTAGCATGCAAAGCATTTGATACATCCTTTGCCTGTCACTAAAGCAAATAGATCTAGCGCTATTAGGCGACAGCCTGTAAGCTACGATTGCCTTACTGTAGCACTTAAATCAGCGCCTAAAAGTTAATCAAGAGACATACACCAAAAATAAGCGTTTTGTGGAGAAGTACGTAACAGGCGGACACATGCACCGCTTGACTGCTAAACAGCTTAAGCATTCTTCACGCCCGTCCAACTTTGTCCCATATAATTGCTTCTGGCAGGTCGGTGACCAATGGCAAAAACTTCATGTAGTTTTCAATACGACCCGTCTAACTTTGTCGGGTGGCTGCTTGAACCATGCGCTGCACAACGGCCTAAATCTACAGGCAGTGGCTTCTAATTTTCTTCTGCGGTAGAAAATGGGCCATTTTGTCTTCCGTGCTGATATTCGTACAGTATCTTGGCAAATCTGGATCAACGATAGAGATGCAGATGTTCAACGAATTGCGTAGAGTCAAGACAAGACTAGTAAACCCTAGCATTTCCCACTCCTAACCCTAAATGGGACGTTCTGTGCGCCATATTGATCGCAATACGCCTTCTTACAATTATGCGAGGATGAAGGTCAAGCATGGTATTATGCCGACCTGATAATTATTAAAGATCAGTACGCTGATGATAAACTTTCGTAAATCGATGATCTTACAGCGGCCTGACTCCGTTGCAATCACATTATTGGTGTCATACGGTCCGGTGGACTTGTTTTTTGGAAATGGGTGACAAATACTCTGATGACAGACTTCTCTGACGGTAGTGGCCGCAAGTCAGCGCTGCAGTTCTTGTGAGCAAACTTGATTATAGCTGGGAACTGATCAGCGATCGATTTTAGTTTGTATTATCTGCACTTCGAGTTTAAACGACTACCAAACGAGCTATTCTTGCAGAACTTGCTATTCTAACTATCTGGGTGGCTTACTCCCAGTATCTTGGCTGCAAAATCGTTCATCCAGGACTTTTTGCAAGCACGTCTTGATTCTGACGAATCTATGTCAGCTTTCATGGCTCATCGACGTTCGTCATCCTTTGACCACCTCCAGCGCTACATTGGATTTAAGCAATCAAACCCGTTTATAATATGCTCGTTGACAATGACGTCACTCATCTCCAGAAGCTCCTTCCATCTTACATTTGGAGATATGTGGCAACCTATAACAATCCAATGAATGGAGCTTTTTGAGAAGTCGACTTCCCGATGATTGAACTTCAGTATACATGGTAGGAGGAATCCTCTTAGTTCATTAGTAGAGCAAGCTATTCAGGATTTATCAAGCTGTTAGTCAGCCAGATGCTTAAGTCTGATGTATCACATTGCTGGAGAAGTTCTTCGAGTGGAACCGACTCCTTTACTTTCTTGCTCACCTACGTCGATGGGTTCGACGACGCATCAGACAATATCTGGATTTTCCCACCCAAAAGTACACAACTATGAAGAATGATACCTTGCCTGTGATAATTTTAGTCAGTGCCAGTCATTTCAGCGATGACCACTGAGCTACAGTGAATAATATCCTCCAATTCCATATCGAACGTGTCTTCTGGCTTGCCTTGTCGTCGGCACTCAATTTGCACGGCACAGAGGAGCCCAAGTCATTAGCACCCATGTAGCTATACGGGCCTGGATTATCGGTGGCCTCCGCATGGTGGAGGCTTATCTAAACAACAGCACAGTCTGTTTGCAACTGCGCATACGAGGTATCACCCAGCGTATGGCTTCTCTACCTGCTGCTCACGGAGAAATGTTTTCCCTCAACAACTTGATATCCAATACGAGGCCCCTGACAGGCGGCGTAACGTGCTCTACACACTCAGGGTATATTACCTTGAGTTCACTGTTCTATATTTCCCTCGTATAGTTTGTGTCAGTATGCAGGCACGCCGGGTACTGTACTCGAAAATCTCAGGTAAACTAAGTTACGTATGTACGTCTTGTGTCGAGAGTATAAGTGCAGTGAAATGCAGTGACAGATTAATATTAACAGTCTTCAATGATGGCAGATAAATTTGTACGAACAATTTTGAGGCACTGGGATCATGCAGAGTTGATTCCCCTTTTTCAAGGTAAATACATGCGTTATTTGTTGTGACATGCATAACCTGTCATTATGACTTTAGAATACACACGCAATTTTGTTCGAGAATTTTGTTGCTGTTGGATTGTAAATTTAAGGTCAATAAGACATGATTTTTTGTAGTACTTATGAAAATTACATAAGATTACAGTCTAATATGTCCCAACAAATAACGCATGTATTTACCTTGACAAAGGAGAATTGACTCTGCGTGATCCCAGTGCCCCAAAATTGTTAGTGCAGAATTATCTGCCATTATTGAAGACTGTTAATAATAATCTGTCACTGCATTTCACTGCACTTATACTCTCGACACAAGACTTACATAACTTAGTTTACCTGAGATTCTCGAGTACCGTATCCGGTGTGCCTGCGTACTGACACAAACTAAACGAGGGAAATATAGAACTGTGAACTCAAGGTAATATACCCTGAATGTGTAGAGTACGTTACGCCACCTGTCGGGGAACTCATATTGGACATCTAGTTGTTGAAGGAAAACATTTATCCGTGGTAGAACTACCCTAGCACATGTCTTTCCGTACGTTAGCATAGACTATGCCGGCATCTCCAATGCACTGGCCATCAAAGAACGTGAAATAAGAACAAGTAAAGGTTGCATTACTATATTCGTGTACATGGACACAGAAGCGCTTCACTTAATACTTGTAGGTGATCGGACAACTAATTTATTCTTGGAAGCACTTACTTTATATTGTAGTCGTTACTGCTGACTAACCGAGATATAGAGAGAAAATGGCACATGCTTTTGGGGCACTAGCCGCGAACTGCATGAGACTGTCAAAGACCACCTTTGACTCACTATTGGCTTCATGAACCTAACGTATGAGGAGTCATCCAGCGCTCTTACCAGCAAAAAGCTTGTACTTAACAGCCAAGCACTCAGACCACTGACTGGCTGCACCGACAACCTCATGGTTTTCACGCCAGGTCGTTTTGTTATTGAAGGTCCCTCAAACCGTTTCATCATCACTGGGCTTTGACCGACTGCCTCGATCAACCGGCACTATGGCAACTTGTTTGCGGTATCCGAAATTTATTTCGGGTTCTATGGAGCCAAAAGTACTTGAATACCCTACAGTAGCGGGAAAAATGAACTAAGCCTTTAGAGGCGCAACTTCAAGGATAATGCCCTGATTAAAATGTCTTCCTTCGGTGCAGATGTGGGCTGCTTATATTCTGATAACATTTATATATGTGACATTAAAAATATGTCTTACAAAACATTTTTGAAAAGTTTTATCATTTTGGATTCATTGGTCAAAAAATTTAAAATAAATTTTAGTTGTAATAGGAAGACGAACATTATGTAATTCTGAAACAATTTTTAGAGTCATGAAATCAGAATTCCAAATTTTTTCTTGTTCTTGCACAGCATCGATTAAATTTTGTATCAGTAAAGACATATCGAAAATCTGCACCGGCATGTCAGTTAAACTCTTTTCGACCTTTTCTTCAAATTCTGTGTGTAGAAAATATCAATATAATTACTTACACAGAGTTAACAAGCCACAAACAGACACTCAAACATTTGCAGAGGGCAGAATCACTTACCTGTTCTTTTTTTATCTCTCTTCATATTTGATGATTTAAAACCTGAAAAGTTTATTGTATTGAATAGTTAAATGTTGTATTCAAAGAATATTAGTATTGAATAGTCCGACAGTTGATTAATTCAACTGTCCAAGATCAACAAAACTAATTCCATAGCTTATAAAACAATCTCAATTAGGTCAATTATAAGCGATTGAATTTTATAACACAAAAATACCAGCTCAGCATGATCATATTAGTCTTTATAATGAAAACTTATGTTAAAAAAAATTAGCTCACGTTTAATTGCCTGTTCTCATTTTTAAGTGTAATTTTTTTGGCAGTTTTAGTAAAAATATTCTACGTTACACTAATAATTTTTCCACCAATGTAGATATTTCTAATCTTACAAAACATATTATTCATCTTAATAATTTTTGTCTTTTTTGATAGTTCTACACTATTTGGCTCTTCTAATTAATTTACAGTTTTCGTACAATACTCGTTTTATTTAGATTGCTTTATTGAATTTTGCCTAATACTTTTACGTCCGAAATTTTTTTCTCAAAAACTGGTTGACATATATTATCGATTTGATTGCACAGCGGTTCTAATGGCTGATTACCGCTTCTTAGACGTTTCCTCAGCTCTTCCCTAAAACTTTTAAATCGAAAAGCACTTGAATAGAATATTGCATGATCGAAATAATTTGTTATCAGTTATTAACTTGGCGAAATCCGATATTTAATGATAACAAATAAAAAATGGTGCAGCTGTGGTGCTGGAAGAATATCTTGCAAAACGAATGGCCAAACATATTGCAGAAAAAAGTTGTAATCAAGAAATCTCAAAGTAAAAAGGAAGGTTATGCACAGTATATACAATATTTGCACCAACTTTTAATTATCCCTTTATGTATGCATATTTAAAAATATATATACATACAAAAATACATACATACATAGTTTTATACCTAGTTAAGGGAAAAAAAACGTATACTACCCATACGAATATACATTATCCATTCTATGCGTTTATACACAAATATATATGTATATACATGCACATATAATAACATTCATTCATACAAACATACATACATAATTAAATACAAACAGGAGTAAACATATATGTACGTGTAGCTACGCATACATACATACATCCATACATCAAGACAAATACAATCATGCATGTAATAAACCAGGTATACATGTACACCTATATGTGTACATAAATAGATACAAACGGAAATACAAACATTGACACATAGATACATGCAGATAAACATATATATAAATATAAATACTAATAAGGCTTTATACGTACCTACATCAAAACATAGATTCATACATATGAACATGTACGCATTAAGTTGGACCTTTATGCCTGACCTAATTTAAACTTATGCGTAAGATCCTCTAAAAAAAGTATGCACCTATAAAAAGTCATTTGCAGAATACTAGGACCGGTCGCTCAATATTTTTTACTTCCAACCTCGCATAAAAAGTTAAAAAATCGCGATTTTACTGTTGTATTCTTATTTTCGTCGAAAATCTGCTTCCGCCAGACCATGTGACGATTAACGTGATCGTCGAGTCGTTTATAAGGAGTGCAGAGGATTAGGTACACACGTACACTCACACAACTACACACACTTACACACACATAGACACACAGAATCACACTCACGTAGTCGTTTCGTAAGTTTTATCTTACACCTGAATGTTGAATTATTTTATTGTATCGGTGATTGTTCTTATTTGTTTTTCTTTTCAGAGTTTTTTTCTTGAGCGACGAAACATATCTTCGTTTGTAGCCTTGAAAGTAAGTGATTTTTTATTTTCCTACCTCCAAATTTTACTGAGCAGTGGTCATACCTCGTGTAAGCTAAGTTGAACTAGCGTGCGCGAAATCCCAGTTACTTACCACAAATAATGTCCCGTACACAGGATAAGACAACTTAAAAGTAAAATTCGCGTGCGCTCAATCCCAGTCATATTCCACAAATTATTTTTGCATGCATAATGAATAATACTACTGCTAAGTTGAATTCACGTGCGAGAAATCCCAATCATATTCAACAAATAATTTTGCGTACGCGAGGGAAAACCCGGGCTTTTGTAGTTTAATTCCCGTACGCAAGGTAAGACCACTGTTAAGTTGTATTCGCGTGCGAAAAATCTCAGTGATTTAACGCAAAATAGTTCATGTACGCAAAGGAAGTCTGTTGCTAGGTTGAATTCTCGTGCGCGAAATCCCTATAATATTCCACCAATAATTTTGCGTGCGCGAGATAAGACCACTGCTAAGTTTAACTGGCCCTCGCAAAAGCTTCCTAAAGTAGAAATTGATACCAGTATCGCTATCTCTAGGCTGCCGTCAAGACATGACGTCCACGATTCGTGGTATGTAGCTTATATATGTATTTGAATTGCAGAGGGCTGTCGGAGCTAGCCTAAAGGCCGAAAGTGTTTAGTCTAGTTTCGTGCACATTGTCGCCGACCCGCCAACACGGTAGAAAAACTATACTTGGTACAAAACTGTGTAAATAAGCCGAATAACAAAGTTACAGTAAAACATGTTGCGATAAATACAACAATTTAATTCCTTTTCAATGATAACTCTTTTTATGATTCCTTGTATTTCTAAGACAACAGAAAAAAAATATATGTCAAAATCTACAAAAACCACTTTTGGCGTATGAAACTTTGAAAGGACGATTTGGTGGATTCCAGTGCATAGAAGCAATAAAATTTGCTCTATCACGGGTTTTTTTTTCGTCTTTAAATAGCACATCTGAAACTCCCTGCAGGACATCCAATATTATCACTTTTGGAAGTACAGCAATGAGAACGTAGCAGCACCAAAATAAAATTATTGCATTCTTTCAACTCATCCTTTAAACCAGATTTTGTTAAAGGATTTGTTTACTGAATAATCTAAAGTTCGTTTGGATACCATTAATTTCCGCTCATATATGGGCCAAAATGTTCCACTTAGTTGCAGTCACAAGTAGTTCTTTTATTAATCTTCATATTTTTATTTCCGAAGTATCTCATTGATTATATCGGTAAAGGTCTTCATTTTTTGTTTAAACTGTCTGTATTCCTCTTTATATCGTTTCATATTAATTTTTAATTTGCCGGAAAACAGTCTTTATTACTGTTTAAAATCTTCGTGATACATGAAAAATCGTTTTCAGTTTTCCGTTAAAAGGCTACAATTTTTTGCAAGTTCTTCTTGAGGATTCAACTCACCATTTAATTTGTTGGAAACAATTGCTTTTTCATGTTCAGGTAAATGACAATAATGTCGTGTCTCATAAAAAGGCGATCTGAAAAAATAAAATACAAATATTCTAAACATTTTGAGATCATGTCCTACACAAGTATGCACATGGTGAGACTATTACAGCAGCGTAAAATTAGGAGTGGTGTTATTTAATCCTACCGTCTTATAATCGTAACTGTTTGAGTAGTGTCTGTCGGATCACCTTTAATAACGCGATTTCAAGTAAGAAAGCTATCTCTTGGCCGATAGCGAGCCTACTGCTTCACTGCTCACAGATATATAGCTCGTTGCTATGTAGTTGGTATATATATCAACGACATACTTCATGGCAGCCCACACTGCTGAAGAAACTATCGGAATAAGCCTAATACGAGAAATTTTTTCTCGATTTTTATTTGAAAATTTATTGGCGGAAATTTTTTTGACGGACATACATTTAGGATTTATTACTGTAAACGCTGGTCGTTGCGAACATAGTGCCTTTGATGTTCCCTGTAATTGTCTGCGTATTTATATATACGTATGTATAATAGTATGTATTTATAAAAAGATAAAAGTATAAACTTATATATTTATGTATAAAAGTGTGTATGCATGTCTGCTTAAATGTATGTATGTACGCATGTAATAATGCTTGTATCTATGTATGATGTACAAATGCATGTGTACACGTATGCATGTGTGTATGTCTGCATGCATAGATGTACCTATCTATGTGTCCCTAAGTATATGTATACATGCATGTGTGTGTGTGTTTTTGTATGGAGTAATTTATTTATGTACAAAAAAATATGTGTATTTATGTGTGTATTAACGTGAGGCTGTATTCTTCTATTTCTGTGTATAATTTTACTAGTATTTCTACGTATGCGAGAATATCTTCATGCATGTAAAGATATCTGTATGTATTTATGCAGTATTTCTGATTGAAATAATAAGACAATCTTTTTGAATGTATTTTAATTTATTTTCTCAATTTTTTTTCCTCCATTGTCTCTGACGTAAAAAGAAAAAATTGTGAGTGGCATTAGGCATTTATATGTATATTTTAAGTAAGGCACAGGTTTAAACATATTTATTACACTTATACATTTTTTTTGTACTTCTAAAAGACTCTAATTGCACTTAACCTAGCAACTTTGATAGCCTTTTAAGATTCTAGATAAAAATACCCTAGTAAACGAGTGCTTTTACACAATTACTGCAAGGTGAAGGGAAGTACCATGCAATATTTTTGTTAAAGAAATAGAAAAAAAAAAAAAAATTATCAGTATATTTTGTTTAGAAAATTATTGAAATAGCATAGAGTAATGTAGAATAACAAATACAATAAAAAAAAATATTGATAAAAACAGTTTACGCAGCCATAAGGCCTACTTCGTCGCTTTGCTCGCAGCTATAAATTCGGCTTCCGTGGTACTGAGACTAACGGTGCTTTATCCCTTTGAAAACCAAGCTATACAGTTACCTTTCACCGTTAAAACATACCCGGTAGTTGACTAGTTGATCTACGAGTTGAATTATCTACCGCGTAATCAGCGTCTGAAAACCCTGCGAGTTTTTCGGAACGACGGTGGTTCGAGAATAATAAACTGAATAGCACCGTACCTTTTAAATATCGCACAACGCGTTTCGCAGTGAGCAAATGCGTTTCGTCATAGTGATCTTAGTACCTACTTGCTACACACTGCGTACGCGATATCAAGCCGCGAGATGATGGCTAGATACAAAAGCGATCATGAGTTCGCGATAGGGCACATTTAGCTTGGTTTTACCCGTGGGAGCATTCAGTTTGCACTGTGGATCGGCCGGAGTTTTCGCGGCATTCGCGTCTATCATTTCAAATTCCTCCAGCACATACGATTCCGACATATGATGGTTGATTTACGATGATGAAGTGCGGTTTATAAATTATTTACATGCCTACAAAAAGGTTCAACTGACTAAATATGACATCAGAGCTGGCTTTGAAAACATCAATTATCTTTGTTAAAACACGACAACAAACCGTCGTCAACATAGAAAGCGAGATAAACTTTGTTTTCTTCAATCGTGGATACGTACACACATTTGTTCGCGCTACTCGGTGTGAAACCCATTTTGTAATGAAGTTATCGAATTTCTCGTTCTAACAGCGCCCTACCAGTTTCAGGCCGTAAATGGCCTTTCTTAACTTTAATGCAACATTTTTACCTTGTACATCAAGACCATCGGGAATTCACATGTGAATACTTTCGTTAAGTTCGCTATTTGAGTACGCAGTGCTTACATCAAACTGGATTAAGCAGAGACCTTTATGCGCCCCGACGGACAAGAGTGTTCTTATAGATTCATACCGAATGTCAGGAGAAAAAATCTCGTTATAGTCAATGTCGGGTTGTTGCGAGAAGCCTTAGGCACATAGGCGTTTTTTATATCGTCGTTTGTCCTTGGATCCTGCATTTTTTATCTTTAATATCCACTTGAATCCGATAGACCTCCTCCACTTGGGCCATTCCACAACGTCCCAGGACTTCGTCAACGGCTTTTTGCTAGTGTATCGCATCGTCACAGCTTAACGCGTCGTGGTAATTATTCAGTGTATCATACCAATTGCATTTACAGAGTGATAATCATCTGATTTTATAGCATCTTCATCAAAATTGCACGCAGCTGCGGTCTTGTTTTCTGCTACTATTAAAGGTTGATTGGCTTTCTCCGATTCTTTTTCAATAGAAAGCCAAATGCTGTCCTTTTTGACATTTTTGAAAGAATTTTCGTCAAAAAGAACATTTTGCGAGACTGTAATTTGACCCATAGCAATGTTGATGAGTCTATAGTTTTGCGAATCATTTGCGTAGCCCATGAGACTCAGTCTCTCTGACTTTGGCTCCCACTTTTTACGATGTACGTCGGAAACAAGTACGTAGGCGTCACAACCGAGAACTCGCACGTGCGACACGTCAGGTTTTTTATTAGTCCACAGCTCGAGAGGCTTTGCCATTTGGGACTGCGTGCCTATTGATCGGTTCAGTTATTATACAGAGGTATTGACAGGTTCACCCAAAAGACGTTTGGGTAAGTCATGTGCTAACATGATTGTTCGCGCACTCTCGACAACGTTGCGCATTTCACGCTCCACTCGTCCGTTTTGTTTGGGTGTATACGGTGCTAAGGTTTCATGTCTTATTCCCCTTGACCGCAAGAATTCCGAAACCTCATGGTTTACATATTCTGTTCTATTATCGGAGCGTACAACCGTAACATCCTGATTAAAGTGGCTTCGAACATAATTTATGTATGTTTTCGAAACTTCAGGAACATCGCTTTTATGACCGATAAAATAAAATGTGCGGAAGCCAGTCGATTTATCCTTTAAGAGAATGAAAAATCTCGTTCCGCCTATAGACGGGGTTTCTATGGGACTGCATAAGTCTGTGAATATGACCTCCCCAGCTGCGGGGCCAGCCCGATTTTCAACCGTCTCAAATGGTAATTTAAACTGTTTACCGAGCGGGCAGCTTTCACAAGAGTATTCGGATTTGTTATTGAATTTAATGCTAGATATCACGGAATTATCTGCTGTCGACTTAAGAGAGCCCGTGTTTGTATGACCGAGATGCTCGTACCCGGTCTGTATTGAGGTCAAAACGGTATTTATTTCGCGCTTTGTGTCAGGCTTAATAAACATGCAGGATAAGTTATTAGGCAACTTTGCCCCCTCCGCGATGAACACGTTGTCCTTAGAGTAAATTTTGGCCTGATCGCCAGAGAAAACAATCGTCTGACCGAGAGATGAGCAGATTCCGGCAGATGGCAAATTTTTTTCAAGTGCGGGGAAAAAAATACGTTGTTGATCTCGCCTTCAAGTCATTTACCATTAACGAGGTGCATGATCGGGATTCTTCTGATTCCTTCAACTTTCAGTACCGAGTCGTCTTTTAAATAGACATTTTCGTTCTTTAAAAGAGCAAACTCCGAAAACCAATCGCGTCTGCAAGAATAGTGGTACGAAGCAACGCTGTCGAGAAGCCACAGCCACTCATCGCCGCCCTCGCGAGACCAATCGACATCGCGATTCAGTAACAGAGAACTTGAACTAGCCTCCGATGGCTGTTAACCTCCAGACGCTACAGCAAACGCAATGAAATTCGCAGAATCACTATCTGAGGCAACATATAAATTATCGAGTTTTTCGGTATACGAACTTTCGTTTCTTTCCCTATTTTTCCTTTTAAAACGAAATTCCGCGATAAGTCCTTTTTTCTTACAAAAATTACACTGTACAGTTTTTTTATATTTATCCGCAATACTTTCTGCGTATCGGAGTTGTTCACTGCTGTTAGAGATGCTCGGTGTCGCCAAGATGGCGGTAACGTTGGCGTCGTCTACGTTGGAAAGACTACTCTCTCCCCAGATGCTTCTCTCACGTAGATTGGATAGTGTCTGACTTTCTTCGGCTACACTGTCCCATGCCGATACAACGGCGCTGTATTTCAGCGAAATGGTGCCCAATATCTTGGCCATAATCATCACATCGAAAACATTCTCGCCACATATTTATTTTTATTTACGAGGTTCTCGACCTTGGCCACGTAGTGTATTGCTGATTCTCCGGGCGCGATTCGATGTTCGTGGAACTTTGTTGTAAGAGTCAATTTGTTTGCTGCACTTATCTGTTCATGGATGATTGACAGCATCAACCACATTTCGCTCGATGCTGTACACGTAATCAGATATTCGAGCTGGTTATAATCCACGAAGGAGGACAAAATAAATATCGCTTTGGCATCGTTTTTCTTCTGTTCCTCAAGCTTCATCGTTTCCGTGTCTGCCGGCTTCTTCTCTTTTCCTTCAACAATATTCAATAGACTCTGTGCGGAGTGTATAGGAAGCAAAATTGAAAGGAAAGGAGGAAAAAGCAGTATCTTCATGAAAATACATTCTAATGTTTGAATCATTACTTTCATCTAGACAGTTCAAGTAACGTTGTCCATAAATTAGGAATTAACTTCTTTTACACACTTCTTTTTTACTCTTACATTTGTATGTATGTATGTTTGTATGTATGTATGTACACTGAGAGAAAACTGTCATGTACTTTGTCCCTCAAGTAGCGCAGCTAAGCTCCCATGCACGTAGATTAGCGGAAGACTCACTGTAAGCGCAAGGCGTACCAGAATGGCACGCCAGCTGCGCCACTCCTCAGGCTCGTACGCCCGAGCCTGAAGATTCGTGCTGCTGCTGCGCCACACTGGCCTGTAGAGCGTTCTCAGTGATGCGCCAGTTGTATCAACGACTAAACCGAGGGCAAGCAGTCAATTTGATATAGCGTCTGCACTTGCTGATCAGTAGGCGCTCCAGTTTTCTCTCAGTGTATGTATGTATGTATGTATGTATGTATGTATGTCAGGAATTAGATCTTGCGCTTGAGATTTTGGCCACTTTACGAGATCAGATCAGGTTGAAATTTGGCAAACACCCTACATTTTAATGACAATGCAATATGTTATATTAGATGTTCTAGTAAATCCAAGATGGCTGCCACCACGAAATGGCGGATCTGATATTTTTGTACAACTCTATCAATATGTCTATCAAATAAAAAAGCACAACAAGTACAGCACAATAAACCATACGTTGATATTAACAATCCGATATGTCTGCTAACACAAAATGGCGGATCAGCTATTTTCGTATACCCCCTTTAATATGGATATGGAATAAAAGTGCACCAGAAGTACAACACAATAAATTATATGATGCTTTTAAAAAATAATATAGTGGCCAACTAAGAAATAATCAAACACAACTTCCGTACATATTTGACCGTAAATTTAATATGTTCAAATACATTAATATATTCAACACTAAAATCGACTATAGTACTAGTGTTCTATATATGTAAGTATAATAAATTTACGAAAAAGCAAGTACGGGAGTTGGGTTTAATTTGTATTAATGTCTTGGAATGCGATTAAACACATATGCCAGTTCCTGACACAATGTACCTATCTCGCCCATGCAGTGATACGCGTATCAGTGGAAGTATAAGTTGTGTTCGTATGTATGAAGATTGCTAGCATGCCATACTGACGACTTCAATCTAGCGATCAAGGACGCAATGATTACCCTCCTCTTTTCTCCTCTTTTTCCGAATTCTCCTTTCTATACACTCAGCGCTCCATCTAGTAAAAGCGCCAAGTATGAATTTCAACAGAGGTCGGACTTGCTAAGTATGAAAAAAATATGTATGCATATGTGGGTGTAATATTTATGCACACACACACATACGTCTAAAAAAATTATGCTTCAAAAAATCGAGAATAGTATTAGTAGTGCTCTATATATTTGTATACATGTACTTAAGAACAACTTGATACGAGAGTTTAGGTCGAATTGTATTTATGCCTTGAAATTCGGTTGCAAAAAAATATGCCAATACTTGACACAAGACATTAATCTTGCCCTCGCGGTTCATACGTGTATCAGTGCAAAGAATAATCGTGTTTGTACGTGGCTCGATTGCTAACATGCCACACTGACGAGTTCAAGAACGAAAAGTTTCCCCTTCTATTTTCTCCTTCACTACCAACTGTTCTTCCTATACGCTCCGCACACCATAGTGGAGGCACCAAATATGATGCTCAACTAAGGTTGATCTTGCTTGGTACGGAAAAAATATAGATGCATGACTCGACTCCTCAGAAGAAAACTATGTCAACTCAGGATCCAAAGAGAAAAAGTCCGATTCATGATCTCAGACAAAAATGATGCCAGCCTGCCACGTTCGGACGAAGTAAAGTCCAATTCACAATCTCCGACGAGAACGATGCAAACTCACCGCGTTCGGAAGAAAAATATGCCAACTTGCCATGTTCGGAATTTAAATAAGCTTTATGGGCAAACTGCAAAAAACCAGTACCCTAAATCCCAAGCTTTATAACCGAATAATCCGGGGAAAAGCAAGTTATTCATATATTAAGAAAGTAAGTCATTATAACAATAACAACCAAGCCTAAATCTCAAGCTTCTTAACCCAGTAAACCAAGGGACAGCGAGTTATTAATATAAATTTATTAAAGAAATTCTTGTCAAAATACCAACATAACCTAAATCCCAAGCTATATATCCTTATAACCCAGAGGACAGAGAGTCATTCATATAATAAGTAGATACATTACAAAAAGTAACTACAAAATCAACCCAGTTATCCAAGAGGCAGTGAGTTATTAATATATATTAATTAAGTAAATTAAAATAAAAGTAACAACAAAACCTAAATCCCAAGTTTCTTAACCCAGTAACCCAAGGGACAGCAAGTAAATAATATGATAAGTAAATAAATTATTATAAAAATGACAACATTAACTAAATCCCCAGCTTTTTAACCTAATAACCCGGGGGACAGCGAGTAATTCATATGAAAAATAGTAAATTATTAAAAAGTAACAACAAAATCAACTCATTAACCCGGGAGACAACGAGTTAATATTATGGAATAATTAAAGAAATTATTATAAAAATAACAACATAACTTAAATCCCAAGCTTTTTAACCAAATAACCCAGAGGACAGCAAGTTATTCATATAATAAGTAAATAAAATATTATAAAAGTAACAACAAAACCTAAATTCTAATCGTTTTAACCCAGCAACCCAGGGGACCATAAGTTGATAATACTTTAAATGAATAAATTATAAAAATGATAGCATAACCTGAATACCAAGCTTTTTAGCGTCATAACCCGGGGGACAGCGAGTTAGTTATGTAAAAAGTAACTTAATTAATAAAAAGTATCAACAAATCAACCAAGTAACCCGGGATATAGCAAGTTATGACTATATATTAATTAGATAAATTTGTATAAATGGAACTACAAAACCTAAATTCTTAGCTTCTTAACCTAGTAACCCGGGGGAGTGCAAGTAAATTTCATGATAAGTAAATAAATTAATATGAATTCAACAACATAACCTTAATCCTTAGCTCGTTAACCCAGTGACCAGGGGGATAGCAAGTTATTGATATATATTAATTAAAGAAATTATTGTTATAATAGCAACATAACCTCAACCCTAAGCTTTTAACCTAATGACCAGGGAGACAGCAAGCTATTTATATGATAAGTAAAAAAATTATTATTAAGTTACAACAAAATTAACCCAGGAACCCGGGGGACAGCAAGTTATTAATATATAATCATTATATAAATTATTATAAAAGTAACAACAAAACCTAGATCCCAAGCTTCTCAACCTTGTAACCCGGGGGACGGCAAGTAAATAATATGATAAGTGAATTAATTATTATAAGAATAACAACGTAGCCTAAATCCCTAGCTTTCCGACCCTGTAACCGGGAGATAGCGAGTTATTCTTATATAATGATTGAATCAAAAAAACTTGGGATGTAGGTGACGTTGCTATTTTAATATGTTGTTTTAGTAAAATACTATCGACCCCCGGGTTACTAGGTTAAAAGACTTGGAATTTAGGTTATACTGTTATTTCTAAATTAATTTATTTGATTAATATATTTTTTTAATCCACTGTTCTCCCGGTGACTAGGTTAATAATCTTAGGACTTAGGTTGTGTAGTTATTTATATATTATTTTATTTATACATTAATTTATTGAACTTGCTGTCCCCCGGGTTACTGAGTTGAAACGCTTGGGATTTAAGGATGCTCAACACATGTATCGAAGTACCTTAAGAACGGATGAAATTAAAATCAATGATTATTGAGTATGCATTCTACCACTGTGCAAAATTTTGGCATAGGTTGCTGCGGAAAATTTTTAGTAAACACGTTACAAGTGAGCGTCTTATGCATAGGCTCTTATGAGGACTGTCTCTGTTTTTACCGGTAATCACATCATAACTTTCTCAAATAACCTTAAACGTTAACAAAAAACTAGTGACATATAGTTCATATGAAGTTCTTTTAATCAAACACAAGAAAGATGTAGGTTGCTGCGGATTTTATTTAGATATTTCCATCTAAAGTATAGACACAATAGAAAAAGTAAAGGTTATTAGGTTAGAGCGTCGTCTGCAAAATGCGCGGTACATATATGGCTATGGTTATGACTATACCTATATACATTGTATACATTGTTGACTATACATGGTGTGTTGAGCCTCTTTAAGTACTGTTATTATACAATCAATAATTGATTTATTGATTATATTATTAAACTCGCTGTCATCCAGATAACTGGGTTAAAAAGCTTAGGATTTAGGTAACTTCTTTTTCGCGGTCCACCCATATTTAAAGCTTTTTTAAATTTTGAACACGGCGAGTTGGCATAGTTTCTGTCTGAGCATGGCAGGTTGGCATTCTTTTTGTCCGTATGCGACGAGTTGGAATAGTCTACGTCCGAGCGCGGCGAGTTGGCATCGTTTTCACTCTGAGATGGTGAATTGGGCATTACTTCGTCCGAACGCGGCAGGTTGGCATTGTTTTCGTCCGGGATTGTGAACTGGCATAGTCTTCTTTTGGGGCGTTGATGTGCGGTCGCAATATTTTTGCACGCACACATTTATGCTTCAAAGCATTCTTTTCGGAAAAATCTAGTATACTATCGGTGTTCTATATTTTTACATGCATAGAATTTGGTAAACTATAAAAGGTCATTTAAATCCAATTTGGCGGCGGACAGAAATAAGCAGATTTTTTTTTTAAATTTTCTACATTATGAGTTTGATAAGCGTAATGCAGCAAAGTATGTCACGCCTCAAAAAATGTAGTTTAGTGAGCACTACAAAATGGCAGATCGTTATTTCTATCTGACAAACTTATGACATAAACGAGTGTAACAGGCAAATAAAAGCAAGGTACAAGATATTATTAGAAATCCAATATGACACTGAAAAAATTGGTAAGAATACACATTGTATGATAATTTTGATGTTTTGGAGGAAAACTGGGCAAAATTAGTAAATTGGTGAGCAAGGTGCAAACTTATAAATACGATTGGACGGAGGAAAATTTGAAGATTCTATGCAGTTTAATAGTAAGCAATAAGTGTTTGTATGTGCGTAGAGTACTAATAAGATCGTAACCTAAAGCTGCTGTATGAAACTAAGCCTACTCTACAGTGGCCCTTTTAAAAAAGTTTAGCTGGAATTCTAGTTCAGTGTTTATCTGCATGGAAACAACGAAATTCTTTGCCGAATGTACTCAATATCAATGCGTTTCATGATGTCATGGTACATAAAAACTGTCTGGCTTTACCATCTTAAAGGACGATAGAGACCACATAAAATACATTAGAATAAATATAATGTAGCTATTTCTAAATCCTGTAGAAATCCAGCTTGGCTATTTATCCTTTTTTATATATAATTGCCATAAAATTTTACATCAGAAAATTTTGCCACAATTAAGAAATACAATTAATATGTTATACTAATTACCATACAATCATAACCTCATTATACTTTAATTTGTTATCAGTCTGATAAAAAACATATTCCACGTAGATAAAACCTCTCATATCGTAAGCAGATAGTAAACTTACTGCACGACTCTGCATAGTGGAACTTACTACACATGAACACATGTTACAATTGTACTCATGAATATATGTAATCATATTTTTTTGGAAAATTATTCTTTTTACTCCTAAAGTATTGTAATTTATATGTGCACAGCATTTTTTTGACGTGCATTATTTTTTTATATTTTCTAGAAAAGCGTGTTTTGAAATTTTTTGTTCATTGCAGTGCTTAAAATTTCTCTATAGTTATCTCAACATTTTTGGCATATATATATTTTAACTTATATTATAACAATTATATGTACTTATGTTTTGCGTTTACGTATATCTACTTTCTCTTTGATACATTTTAAAATCCTACATATAGCTTTGGGATATAAATATACCCTATCATACGAAAAAAAAACCGTTAAAAGAGTATACAAAAACATTGACAGTTATGCAAAAAGTTTCCAGATAATCAAGATACTTGGATATGAATTAGTAGCACTGTTAGGATATCTAATGTTAATCAATATTTTTACTACACATGAGAGATAAAAAATATAAATTTAATAGCAGCTAAAAAAATCATGCTTCTTAAGATGAATCTCATAGTTTACAAAATATCAATCTAGTCGTATAAAACTATTTTTTCATCTTTCTGTCTGCTTTTGAGGTGACTTCTAACATCCTTCATCTATTTTATTCACGAATTACTAAAAATTATAATAAAAATATGTATTCACGTATAATTTACGTTAATTATGATTTATAAATTGCTGTACATCTTTTAATATCTTTTGTTTAATAAGTTATATATTTATTTTACTATAGTATTGAACCTTAATAAATTAACATTTTACACTTATCCTTGTTATCTATACTGATTATCAATATTTGATTTTTAATTATATACTTCGATCTTATAGCATTATCTAAAAATCGATCTCAAACTCTTGGTTCCTTGTCACTTTATGTCATTTAACATTACTCTCTGCTATTTCAATAATTTTTCATAGAGATAAAAGATAAATTTTTTTTTTATTTAATTGACATTTTGCATGATATTTCCCTGTGGCTTAAGTCAGAGACGATAGAAAAAGAAATATAAATTATTAAAGAAATGAAAATACATTTACTTAGATTGTCTCCTAATTTCTACCAAAAATACTGCATAAATACATGCATATTTACTAACATGTATATATCATTGCATACGTAAAAATACTTGTGAAATCACACACTAAATCACAAAAATACAGCTGTCATAAGATACAGGCGTAAAAAGATACGTACATTTTTATTAATAAATAAATTAGAACATACAAAAGCATGCATGAATATATATACTCAGGGACACATATGTAGATACATATATGCACGCAGAAATACATACATACTTGCATGTACACATGCATTTATACATCATACATAGATACAAGCATTCATACATGCGTACACACATACATTTCAACAGACATGCATACATAAATATTGACATACATGTACACATTGATATACATTTATAAGTTCTTACAGCTATCCTTACACAAATTAATACTGTCAAACATACGTATTAGTCACGATTACAAAATAGTAGGATCGAATAAGTCCTCTTCTAATGCCACGCTGCGGTAATAGCTTCACTGTGTGCATATTTATGTAGTATAGAATCTCGAAATGTTTATAATATTTGTATCGTATTTCATAAGATCGCCTTTTTATGGGACACCACATAAATGTGATATAACTGAACATAAAATAGCTACTGTTTAAAACAAACTTTATTTTTAATTCAATACTTAAGAAGAACTTGCAAAAAATTATAGCCTTTTAACGGAAAACACGAAACGATTTTTCATGTATCAGAACAAATTTAAACAGTACTTGAGAGTATTTCCCGACAAATTAAAATTACGTATGCCACGATATAAAGAGGAATGCAGTCAGTTAAGACACAAAATTCAGACTTTTTGCAGTAGAATAAATGATATACTTTGGGAATAAAAAAATTAAGATTAATAAAAAAATCACTCGTGATTGCAGCTAAGTTCAACATTTTTGCTTATACCGGGCAGAAATCAAAGGTGTGTAAATGCACTTTAGATTACTCAACAAAGAAATGCTGTAACAAAATCTGCTAACAAGTATGAATTAAGAGGATACAATGATTTGATATTCGTGCTGCTACGTTCTCATTGCTGTACTTGCAAAGTGATGATATTCGGTGTCCCGCGGGAAATTTCCTATGTAAAAGTCCTCTTAGATTGAAATACATAGATGGGCTCAGTACCACGAATCGTAGACATTTAACCTTGACGATTGCCCAGAGATAGCGATACCGGTGCTTATATCAACTTTAAATACCTTTTGCGTGCGCAAATTAAGCTAAGCGTACACGAGTGATGGCCACTGCTAAGTTAAATTTGGAGGTAAAAAAATGGAAAAATACTTACCTTTATAAGCCACGAACTAAGGTATATTTTGTGGCTCCAGAAAAAAACTCTGAAAAGAAAAGCACAAAAGAAGAACAATTACCGATGTACAAAAAAAAAGTCATGAATCAGGTGCAAGATAAAACTTACTAAACGTGTACGCGAGTGGGGTTATGTGTGTGTATATGTACATAAGTGTGTCTGCGTGTGTGTGTGTGCGTGTGTACGTGAACCTCCGCACTCCATCCTATCACCACGATAATCACGTTCATCATCACACAGTTTGGCGGAAGCGGATTTTCACTGTGTTTTGCTCGTAGCAAGCCAAGCTTCGCCTAGAGTCCGGTCATGATGACCTACGAAAAAAAGGTAAAATGTGTGAAATTATTGCACTGTAATTAAAACGCGATTTTATAAATGACAATACGTGGGCGAGACAAAATACAAAAAAAACGACGTAAAGCACACGAGATCATAGTCGATGACAACTAAAGACTGCTTTGTTCAGAGGTTAGTATCGGACTGGCTAAAGCCTACGAAATTTTTCGAGTCGCCAACTACACCTCTTCCTCAATTTTTCTCTCTCTCTCTCATTATATATACCTAATATATAACATAATATTATGTATACCTAATGGTGAAAAAACGAGTAAACCTGAGTAACACCACTTTTTCTGCTAGCTCGACACGCTACCATTTGTGAAACATACTCTATAAGATGAGCATTCACAAATATTTACTTCATTAACGTATTCGAATACCAAAGATTGAACATGACATATTAACCGTTTAATATTATTTGAAATTTTTTTTTTGTGACTGTAACATTATTTTAAAAGTAAATCTAGCTTTTACAAAACATTAATCAGAAGCAAAAAATATACTTATTGTTTGAAAGCTCTTTTAAAATTAAAAATATGCACCCATGCAATATTAGAAAATTTTATGAAATAATTTATATTTGCCCCTAAAGAATGCAATTTTGTTGTTGAATTATACTTTATTAATGTATTATATTGAACAAAAACATTAACACTACGACAAAATTAGTTCAGTATAGTAGAGATCTAAGAGAATCGTGTATAATCGAGTGCAGAAATGGCAATATCTGTATAAGTTAGAATTTTCAATGAATTCAACCCTTTAGATTTGATATTTCATTAATTTTTCTTTAAAGATTTTTCAATCAAAAGTGCTACAGTTTTTAAATTTTGTATGGAATTAGACTAAAAAATATGTATTTCATTAGAAACTTTTACTTAAAATGTAGAGCTATACTAAATATGGTCATCGATGCATGAAGGGGTTATCACGCAGAGTGAGCAGAAAGGCGAAGCTTTACTAATGTATATATTTGTTTATTAAATTATATTGTTATGAATCTTTATTTGTTTACAGAATCTGTCTCGAAGTATGTGTTGATGAATACAAAATATCTGCCTACATAAAATTATCATATGTAGAAACAAATATTCAATGTACATAATAGATAGTAGGTTCTTGACCTATGAGGTATAAAATATCCAATTTTTTACTAAAAAACTACAATTTCCAAAAAGAATGTCAAAGTTTATTTTTAAAGCAAAGCTTCTTATAGCGCGTTCTGGCTTTCCCATTATGTGGACCAAAATTAAAAATTTTTAACG